>CAKNYM010028455.1:0-27491 GCA_932195095.1 Andricus curvator | reverse complement strand
TTCGCTTTCGCTCCTCTACTAATTCTACACCGCTTTTACTCTCGGCCTGTCATATCATTAGCTAGTGATTTGACGTTTTGCATTGTGCGCCCATTTTGACGCTAATAGCACCGCGTGACGTCAGTCCTGACCGCTTTCCTCTCAGCAACCCTTCACCATCTGAGTAAGCCTCGTTCAAATGAAAATTAATTGAAAACTGTGATCCTTAACTTGTGCATTTAATTAAATTAAACAAACTCATGTCGATCACGATCATAATTTGGTCCCTGTTGCACGGTTTCTCCTTTTCTTTCGTGTAACAACGTCTTTCTTACTTGTCATCTCTTACCTTTGTAACGTGTTGCGACACACATTTGATTTTTATCGTGAAAGGAGCGTTTGCAGATACACTAATCCCTAGCGAACGCCTCTCTTTTCCGAAGGCTTTCGACGTCTTTTCGAACTTTTTCGAAATGTCCCACTGCGTCTACTTCTTTCCGAACCTTTCTGATTTTTTTCCGAGTAAATGTCGCAGTTTCCCAAGTATCTTTTTCCGATGCTTTCCGAATTTATTTCATGTCCCACCAAAGATATTATAAACGTAGATGCGGTACGGGGTGTCAGAGTGGGGGAACGATATATATAGGACATCACATTTTCTGCCATACGAGGTGCTGCCCTCACCGTACTACGAAGTCGAGAGCTGGTTTTCTCATTCTTCGTAAAATATGACGGTAAAGCAGTTGAAAGATTTTTTAAGGTTAGAAAAGTTCGACATGTATCGCTTCATAAACAAAACACCGCACTTCCGAATATAATAATAAATGACAAAATGTCTAGGCACACCCAAAATACGTTTCTGGAAAAATTAATGAAAAATTAATAAAAAATTAATAATGATAGAAGCACTGATATGATGGTGATAAATAAACTGAATTGTGAGAGTAATACAATAATATAGTAAAATATATAATAGAGATAATAAGAGATAATTATGTTTATATTTGATTGTTGAATATTATTATAATTTCTGATACGTTCATGCTTCTTCTATGCATGATAGATATGATATTTTAAATTATAATTTTTTGTACTTTGGAGTTTAATTTTTGTTACTAGACTGAACCGAAAATTGATTGCATTTAATATATAGAATTTTTGACGGTCTGAACCTTGAGATAGGTTTTTTGTACATAGTCTTTCCAAAAAATTATAAATAAACTTTTCTCGAAAACCGAATTTTTTATTTAAAAAAAAAAACTAAAAAGAAATTTCGAGATAAATCATGAACCAGTGCTGAAACAAATTTCTTTGATAAATGATTCTTTTAATTAAAATAATCAAATATCTATATACCAAAGAAAAATCGTTTTTAATGTTTAAAGTTTAAACACAATATTGTTTGACTTTAAAATAACAATAATTGAAAAAAATATATTTCTAGAAGAAAAAAAATTTTGGTTGAAAATGTACATAGTATTTTTTTTTCAATTACAAAAAATGTTCTCAAAAATCGAATTATTGATTTAAAAAAAATTAAAAACAAACTTCGAAATAAATTAGTGCTGATTTGAATCCTGCAAAGTTGGTCTGGATCATGTTTGGTTCGAAGAAAATTTAGGGAGAATTTTTTTTTCCGTTTGAAGCACACGCGTCTTTTTACATTAATTTTTTTATACAATTTTTGTAGGGTTATTTTTATTTTAAATTCAAACAATTTTTTAAAACTTTAAATATTAAACAAAAATTTATTTGATAAAAATATTTTATTATTGCCTTTTTAATAAATAATATTTATTAAGAAACAATTTTTTAATTATGAAAATTCGGGAACTTTATAATTATGGAAATTCTAGTTCGGATATTTTACAATTCGGCAATTGTATGTAGGGAATTTCAAAATTCGGTATTATTATAAACTGTTCGGGAATTTTATTATTCGGGAGTTTTACAGAGTCGGGAATTTTATTTGCGGGATATTTCAGTCGTCCCTAGAAGTACACAAAATTTGCTGTAATTATAATTTTGAGACCTGGATCTTTTCGATTTTTTCCTACAGTATTTATTTAAAAAAAATGATTATATGCAAATTTTTGAAATCACAAGTTACAAAGATAATCCCATTTAATATCAAAATTAAAAAAATTTAAATTCGCTGTATATCTGATTTGTATTCCTGGGTCTTGGCGATTTTTTCCCTAGTGCATTTCGGTGACTTGTAAGCGGGGGTGAATTTAATAGGAATTATCTCAGAAAATAAGTTATTAAAATGAGAAAAAATTGGGTACCATTTTTTATCTCTATAGAGGTCATACCTATAGGTATGTAAAAAAATGTAAACTTCCGAAAATTTAAAAACTCTGCAAACAAGAAATTGTTGAAACATTTTTTTTTGCGCGGATAACTGAGCTGTATGCAAATATATTATATATCTTTGCTATATGTCTTTCGATTCCGAACTAATCATACTCTTTTACGATTCTAATACAATTTACAAACCAATCATTGAAATTTTTTTAATTTTTAAGGCTTCAGTTTGATAATTTAAATTTTAACATTAAAATTTCCTCATTTTCAGAATGCAGGCTTATTGTTTGAATTTTCACAATTGTCGTTATAAGTTAGGTTAAAAATAACAAACTCTGAGATTCGAAATTGCTACAACGCGAAAAAGTAAAAAGTTTAAATTTAAAGGTTAAATATGTGAAAATACTTTCTTACTTTAGTCGCTTCTTTTGAGAGTCGATCCTCTGCTTTCAGTTTTCTTTTCGAAATATATCTTGAATTCAACGCATTTTAAATTCAATGTTTTCAGCTGCATTTAGATTGAAGTATACAAATGTTTTTGGTTCAAACTGTAAATTAATTGGCTGTGTCTAGTCGTCCCGAAAAATTAGGGGGGTTGGACCAATATTATTTATGTGGCCAGTCACAGGGGTGCCTTCCCGCCCACACGAGACGTTGGAAAAGGGGAGGGTGTTTCACCAAAATTGTGTCTATGGCCAATCGCAGGCGTGCCTTCCCGCCCCACCCGAAAATTCGGGACGACTAGCCAAGCTTATAAAAAATACTGCACTAGTCATCCCGAATTTCGGGACGACGAGACACTGCGAAAATATTTTACTTATTTTTCACAATTGTAATTTATAACCTTTAAAACTGAATACTTGTAGGTCAAACATGAAAAAGTAGACTATATTGAATAATTTGAGATTTAAAGCTATTTAAATATGCAAGAATTTTTTAATTGAAAGTGTTCGATAATTTTAGATTGAAACATTTCAAATTATTTAGTTACTAATTAAAATCGTGTAAAGTTGCAGAATTAGAAATGAACGTCTTTTAATACTTGAATCATTATTTTAGAACGACTTAAACCGTATATCTTCAGATAAATTTGAAAGTAGGACTATTGAAAATTAGGAGTGCTTGAAAAACCTGAACAAATGTTTAGTTTAAAAAGCTCTTTAAAAGGGTGCTTTTTCAAGTTTTATTTATTTTTTCTTCCTGATAGAAGAAGCTTTGTAATGGTAACATTTTCCAAAAAAATTTTAATTCATTCAATTAAACCTTCCTCAATGTAAAAATGTCTAATACAATGTTCTAAGGAATTGTCCGGATGTGTGTGTGGATGCGTGGATATCACACTTTTTTGTGAACACGATAACTAGAAAACGGTTGCACATAAATTGATGAAATTTGGAGGGCTTATTTTCCTCACTAATATCTTGAAACTGGCTAAGGGATTTCTAAAAATATTCATTGAATTTTTTTTAACACTCAATAATATTTTGAAACTTCGGTTTTTTATAGTAAAACTTTTTTCAGTAGCATAATTCAAAGTTGATGCAAATATGTAAAAGATTCATTGGTTAGAGACGAATCGATTGACCTATAATATTAATACATTTTATTAAAGAGTAGGAAAGTTATGGTAATTTATATATTTTGAAAATCGGTTTTTTATAGCAAAACTTTTTTCATTAACATAATTCAGAGTTGATGCAAGAACAGAAAATAGGTGTTGATTCGAGTCGAATCGATTGACATATAATATTCATAAATTTTGTTGAAAAGTAAGGAAGCTATGGTAATGCATAATATTTAAAAATACGGTTTTTTATAGTAAAACTTTTTTCTTCAACATAATTCAAAGTTGGCGCAAGAATATAAAAAATTCCTTGGTTCGATACGAATCGATTGACTGACAATATTAATACATTTTATTAAAGAGTAGGGAAGTTATGCTCATTTATAATATTTGAATCATCTGTTTCAAACAGAAAAACTTTTTTCATAGACATAATTCAAAGTTGACGCATGAATAGAAAAGACTTTTTGATATGGAGCGACAGAACTTTTCCCTTCCCTTTTCCAGCTCGAAAAATTATCATTTCGAATAGAAAATTTGATTTGTCTGATTTGTCTCTGTATTTAAAAATTTTTTGTATTATTTTGTAATTTTGTATTTTTTGTAAATTTCTATTTTTAAATTGAGCAAAATGAAGACTTTGGTTTGTCTATTATTTTTTAAAAAATAACTAATGCTTCCTCTATGAGGAAGTAAATACATTTGCTAACGGGAAGCAAAGTGCTCGTGAAATGAGCACCACACTCAAAAAAATATCTGGTTAACTCAACCACAATTCTGGTTAAATATGCCCTTACTATTTTTACATTCTCATTCTAATGAGAAGGTATTGGTTTTATGTAAAATTTGACATAGTCAGTTTTCATAAAATCTCCACGTTTTTAGACCCGCTGAGCTAGAAAAAACGATTTTTACCAAAGTGTCTGTCTGTCTGTAGTCTGTCTGTCTGTCGGTAGCCACGATAACTTTCGAAAAAATGATCAGATTTGATTAAGCTTTGGCACACTTTTTTATGGCCTAAAAAGAGAGAACGAGTTCGTTAACCAGCTATTTTGGATTAAAATTCAAAAAGTGAGCACATTTTGAATATTTTTGAGACGACTTTTTTTGAAGATTTGAAAATTCTATGTACGGTTATTAGTAGTACGTTCTGGCTCGCTAGGGAAAAGAGGATGTGTGAACTATGTGGGAAGGGGGAGGCAAGAGTGGAGCACTGGTTGGAGGAGTGCGTGGAGGTGGAAAGGAGTGGGATAAGCATGGAGGTATTGATGCATGAAAGGGGGGACAAAAGGGCAGTAGCATGGGTGAAAGGAGTATTGGGTAAGATGGAGAAGAAGAGAAGGAAGGAGGAATAGGAATGGAGAAGGGGAGATTGTAAATAGAGGAGGAAGTAAATATAAGTAAATGTAAATATTGTAAATAGTAGATAAGTATTAGGTATTAGTCGTGGAGGCAGTGTTTGGTAATGCGAGGAAAGCAAGAAAGTAGGGACATGCGAGCGAGGCGAGGCGAAGCGAGGAAGGCAATGCGATAGGAGCGAGCGGCGTTAGAGATAAGGTGTGGAAGGATGTTAGTTTTAAGGGTTAATTTTAAGAAAATTCTGTAAAAAATGGAAGTGTAAGCAAGTCAATTTTTTAAGGCCAGCAGGCTAAAAAATAAACGTTTATCTATCTATCTAGTACGCAAAATGACGAACAAAATATTCTAATGACTTTTCTTGATCAAAAAAAAATTACTGGCGTTATAGCATTTTCAAAATTACAAAAAACAAACGAAAATGAACATTTTAAGCCGAAAAACGCACGATATGAAAAAAAGTCAAGAGGAGGAAAACATTGCTTCTTGAACACCCTATAATATTTTCATAACAACTTTTTGAATTTTTTGAAAAATAAAAAATTCAAATTTTGATCGCACAAAAAAATAATGAAAAATCAAAAATTCCATTTTGCTGTCAAACTATGCAAGATACGAGAAAAGATCATCTCACCAAAATTGTGCACCTAAAAAAGATCTACAAATTTCTTATTATTCATTTTTTGATATGACGCGTAGTTTTTGTTTTATTTGTAAAAAAACAGCATTGAAAATATAAAAATCAAATTTTTAGACCAATAACACCAGCTACGAAAAAATGACCAAAACAAAATTTGTTCATCCAAGGAAGAGGTACAAATTTGTTGTGAATCATGTTTTGATAGGACGCGTAGTTTTTGTTTTATTCGTGAAAATAACATTGACAGTAAAAAAAATCAAATTTTTGAAAACAATGCAAGGTACGAAAACAGATAAATGAACAAAAATTGTGCATTCAAAAAAGACTTGCAAACCTGTAATCAATTTTTGTTGTAAGAATAGATTCAAAATGAAAAAAATTAACTTTTTTGATAAACGGCACAAGCTAAAATAAAACGTTAACTAATAAAATTTGTCGCCTAAATTATATCATTACTTTTCATTTGAAATCAAATACAAATTTAGTAATTTGTATATGAAGAACATATAACACGAAGCACAAAGTGCGCGATCAGCGTATTTCGGAGCGCGAAGCGCGACGACCAAATCGCACGCCGTAAGTGCGCTCAAACTTTTTTGTTTTCATCATACGGTGCACAGAACCGAGCGTGAAACGCAAGGTACAAATGATTTTCAAATAAAATATCGAGCGCGAAACGCGAGTGTCTGGATGAGAATGTGTTCCTTAAGGTCGATAGAACCTTGAGTAAATAAAGTTCCTTTTCAGTCTAAAATAAAAACAAATTTAACAATCACTTAATATGTAGAGGTTTTGATAATTTTATAATATTTGCAAACAAACTTTTTCTTTTCATCGAAGTCGAACACGAAGTTCAAAAATCTAGAGGAGCCGAGCGTAAAGCGCGATGTAAATACGCCCGAGCGCGTAGCGCGAGGTAAATACATAATCGAGCGCGAAGCGCGAGATAAATATATGCTCGAGCGCGAAGCGCGAGATCCATAAGTCGAGCGCCAGACTAACTAGAATACTAATACTAACTAACCAGAATTATGGTTGAATTAACTAGAATTTTTTGGCTAATTTAACTGGAATTCTAGTTAATTCAACCATAATTCTGGTTAGTCTAACCAAAAAAAATATGAAGGGCATATTTAACCAGAATTGTGGTTTATTTAACCAGACATTTTTTTGAGTGCATATCATTATAAATACAAACAAAGTGGAAACACTCAAGATCGAATTCACAGCTAGTTTAATAATTTAGCACCGCCACAAATTATTTTTTTTTTGTGAGAAAATAACACCTGAGTTTTGTCAAAATTGAAAAATATATATTTAATGTTCTCTCAAGGTCAATTTTGTTCAAAGTGCTTGTTTCTGAATAAATTGACATTATTATTGTTTCTGATTTCGTTCTGTCACTCATGGATTATGTTTTTCATATAAAACATTGATTTATAAAGAATATTTGTCAAACTATACAACGGATTTCTTCGCCCAAATATACAAACCTAAATTGTACTATAGTAAAAAAACGGGAAAAAATGAGATTGAAGATCGACCTATAAATATTTATTTTATTTCTCGAAAGATTAAAAGAAACTCTTCAAAACGATTTTACTACAACAATTTTATTGAAGAAAAATATTGTTTGTAGAAATAAAAATAGTATAATTTTTACATACATTTCTTAAAATAAAAAATTAACCACGATAATTGTAGAAAATCTTTCAAGGAATAAAATGATTGTCCCGGAAGTTAGAACCGAAAAATTAATTTTTCAAAAACATGAAAGTTCTAAATATTGAGCTAGACTCGCGACCGGGAAAAATCGGGAAATGAAAGTAAATCTATTTTTTGACCGGAAAATAACAAAACTTTTTAAATTTAAAAGCTGTAAATATAAATTAACTCATGCTTTTAGAAATGTAGCTCGAGTATTAAAAATTGAACAGTAATTGATTTTACAAGACGATTCTGGATCTGTTCAAAGTGATATAATTTACATATTTTAACATTAAAATTTGAACTAATTTAGTTCGAAAGTAAACATCCGATTGAGTCTTCATAAACAATATTCAATTTAAAAATCACTTCAAGTTAATAGATTCATAAATAAACGCCTTTATTCAATTTCAAAATCTTATTCAAGTATTGTTTTAGTATAAAATATTCCACTTTTAATCCATTCAATTTGGAATTTTTTAATTAAAAAAAAAAACAATTTTCAATATTGAACAATTCGAAACTGAATTGTCACAATTTCAGAGTGATCAATTTAAACTTTGAATGTTACAATTATAATTTTTCTATTTTTAAATTTGTAATTTGAAAGTAAAAGTTTTGAATTTTGATTTGTAAATAATAGTTGAACAACGATTAATTTCGGAAAAATTCGAATAAGTTGAAGGTTTTTGAATGTTTCCAACCAAAAAAATTAGGAGCTTCTCAAAAATTTTGAAAAATTTAACAAAAATGTTTTAAAAAGATTTCTGGGACATTTCAAAAGACTTTTTATTTCAAAAAAGAACATAACTTTAAAAGAATGTTTAAAAATATTTCCAAACATTTCAAAAGATTTACAAAATTGGAAAGAAATATGGAAGCTTTTGAGGCAATTTTTTTTCGCAGGATTTTACAAAAAGTTTAGGGAAAATGGGAATCACTTTAAAAGATACTTAAAAGTTCCGACAACATTTCAAAAATAATTTGAAAAGGTTTTAAATAATTTAAAAGAAAATTGATACTTTTGACGAGTTCGAAATTAAATTCTGACTTTTTATTTTGAAAAATTACATAATTTTAAAAGAAGGTATAAAAATATGGCACGATTAAAGAAATTCCGAAAGGAATGACTGAATAATCCCGAAAAATGAAATCTCCGACACTATCAAATTGCCGAATTGGTAAATTTTCGAATAATAAAATTCCCGAAATTATAAAATTTTCGAACATTTTATAATATTACCGAACTGGAAGATTCTCGACAGAAAATATCCAAAGCAAAAAATTCCCGAATTATGGAATTCACAAATTTAAAAATGAAAAAATTGTTTCTCAATAAATATTATTTATTTATTAAAAATACAATAATCAAATACACACTTGTAGTTATTTACTGCAAGAAACTATCCACCTAGAAACACTACCCGAATCGGGTAGTGTCACGCCTACCCTGAAGGGGAAATTGGCTTAATGGTATACTTACTTACATTTTCTCAACATTACATTTTTTTAAATTATTGTTTGAATTTGAAGGAACAATATAATTGTATAAAGATTGTATTAAAAAATAAATTAAAAAACACGTGCGCTTTGAAAGAAAAAAAGTGCTCTCTCCAAATTTTCTTCAAACCTAATAAAATTTTTCAAACAAACTTTGCAGGATTGAATTCAATTTTGTTTATTTATTTTTTTAAATTTAAAATTCAATTTTTGAGAACGTTTTTCGTATTTTTCTTGAACACTATGCACATTTTCAAACACAATTTTTCATCCAGAAATACATACATTTTTTAATTATGTTTATAATTGAACTTTAACTATAAATGAAATTTCAATTTTTCAATAATAATATATTGCAATTATTACTTGCGTTGTCACATCGGCCATCGTTGAACTATTGCGCCAATATTTAGACTAACACCTAATTATTGATATCGTTAACACTAATGTATACAAGGGCTTAGCCCGTTCACTGTTTCAATAAATAAATAAATAAATAATGTTTATGTAATATTGTTCGAATTTAAAATAACAATAACTGAAAAAAAAAATTTCCGAATAAACAATTTTGTTTGAAAATGTCATTGTATTTTTTAAAAGTCACAAAAAACGTTCTCAAACATCGAATTATTAATTTTTAAAAATTAAAATAAAAAGAAACTTCGAGATAAATCAGTGCTGAATTAAAGCCTGCAAAGATTGTTTTGTTCGAAGCGCACGTGTTTTTAATTTTATTTTTTATAACATTTTTATATAATGATGGTTATTTTAAATTCAAACAATAATTTTATAAAAATTAAACATTAAAAAAAATTCCATGATAAAAATATTTGATTACTGTATTTTTAATAAATAAATAATATTTATTAAAAAACCATTTTCTTAATTGCTTAATTTCGGGAATTTTCTAGTTTGTATGTTTTATTATTCGACAATATTCTAACTGAAATTTTATTATTCGGGAATTTTCAAATTCGGTAATATTGTAAACTGTCCAGAATTTTATTATTCGGGAATTTTCAAATTGCGTATTTTCAGATTTCGGCAATTTTATAATTTCGGGAAGTTAAAGTGTCGGGAATTTTATTATTCGGGATTTTTCAGTCGTCCCAAAAATATATCAAAACATTTTGAAAGATTTACAAAATTGTAAAAATGTTTTAATTGGGAATTTATTTTAAATTTGAATGGTTCTTGTCCGAGCTAGTTAACATCAGTGCGCTTCGAGGAGTGTGATGAGAGTTGCTTACAGCGCTCCAAGTGGATGTTGGCAAACTATATCGATGGGTGCTATCGGGGAGTAGTGGAGGGTAGAGGGGAACTGACAATTTTCGCCGGACGCGCCGTCTATATTTATCGCGGGTAACGAAGCCCGCACCGCATCTACGTTTATAATATCTTTGGTCGCACTGTTTACTTCGTTCCAAATGTTTTCGATTTATTTCCGAATAAATGTGAAATGAAAAATATAAATTTAATTAATTTATTATGTATATTCTGTACCGAATATATCTTTCCGAATAAATGCCCCAGTGTCCCAAATAGCTTATTCCGATGCTTATCGAATTGTTACCTGTATGCCTCACTGATATTTATTCTCTATTGAAAAAAAACGGTCGTATCTAAGAGCATATTTTCCAAATTCATGCTTTCGGCAAGACCTAAATAAAATTTTATTTCAAAAATTATTTAACCTTGATTCCTTTTGACTCTCCGCTAGAGATTAACGATCACTAACGATATTTTTTCAAACTAATATAAAAATGCAATTGTTCTGGTCTAGTCGAGTGCTAGTGCAATCAAATACTTACTATCGATTGAGTTCATCGATTACACAACTGGGAGGGAATTTCGGATATTCCTAATTTCCCATAGTCTTTTCCAATGTTTTCAGTAAAACTCCATTGTGTCCACTTTTTTCAGTAAACCTTGTTTTTTATTGTGAATATGGAAATCGAACAAAGTGACGCTTCTTATGGCTTTCACATGCCCAGCTCAGAGCAATTTATATTTCATAGTGTATTTAGTTTTACAATACAAAAAAGAAATGTTATAAACAAGGAAATATTATAGTTATTACAAATGAGAGTTGGGTAAATGGAATATTCGAAATTTGAAATTATTTCTAGGTTTTTAGAAATCATCTTTGCTGGATTCAACAGGAATCAGTTGGATTACTGCTATTTTAAATTATTTGAAGATAAAAATAAATTATTATTACGAGAATATATTTTTTTAAATTCGATTCGGAAAGAAACTGGAAACATTCGAAAAAACTAAAGTGGTGAGTCATTCGGAAAGAAATCAGAAACATTCGGAACGAGTTAACAAGCGGTACATCCAGAAATGATCGGAAAGAAGCCGGAGAGTGGGATATTAGGAAAGACAAAGACTCGGAAAGGTTCAGTCAGCGGGACAGTTCGACGTTCGGAAATAAATCGAAAGCAAAGTTCAAATACAATTCGGAAAGGTTCGGAAAGAAATCTCTTTCCGAACTCTTTCCGAACCCTTTCCGAAATCTGTCCGACGCGGTCTTTCCGAAC
The DNA here is from genome assembly GCA_932195095.1 of Andricus curvator. Classification (NCBI taxonomy): domain Eukaryota; kingdom Metazoa; phylum Arthropoda; class Insecta; order Hymenoptera; family Cynipidae; genus Andricus; species Andricus curvator. Next base: position 15,895 of record CAKNYM010028455.1, on the reverse strand, counting down.
CTTTCCGTTTCTTCCGCTAGGGTTTCACTACCTTATCGACCAGCGCCAACATTTTGAAAGTAGGTTATAATAGGCTATATCGAAATAGTTTCAAAAACGTTTCACAGTAATGGAATTAAATATATTTAGTTAATTATAATCCAATATCTAGGAACGTAAAAGGAAAGTAGAAACTCTTGAGAAATTCACTAGCTCTCTCTTACGCTTTGAAAATTCCAGCGTATAAATAAACAACTGCAAGTTGTAAGCCTGAGGAATTCGAAACAGGCCACCCTCAATTTTAAAACCTTCCAACTTGCCCATGTAATAAAAATGACAGGAAATCTAATCTTTAACTCAAAATTGGTCCCTGATTCTTTTCAGAGTTCGGTCCTTGATTTTTATAGCGTTTCCAAAAATCTCAGTTAACATTTACGACAACCGATAACCAAATTTTTTTAATTCACATATAAGGAAAAGGAGCCAGTTGTAATCGAAAAACCAATTGCGATCGAAAAGCTAGTCGTGTACCCAATCGATGATTCTGAACCAACAGTAGTCGAAGCTGTAACTGTGATGAAAGAGACAGCTGTACTCAATATTGATGATTTTGATAATATAAGAAACGATGATCCAGAAACTTGGCCATCAGAAAGCTCTGATCGTTCGAGACAAAACATTGTTTCCTCTCACATTAGCTTCACTTTGCTTGAAGGCTTTTCCAAGATATTTCTAAAAGATTTAGAAGGGAAACAGTTCCAGAATTCCTTACTAAAATTATCTAGCCTGTAAGTCTCTTCAAATGTCTTCACAGGGGCATGGCATCCATGCGAATTTACAACTACAGATCCAGTGTGAGGCAACAAAGTGGAGAGCTATTCCTCAAAGAATTTTGGATGTTACATTATTTTTGTCGAGTAGAGGATACGCTTTTCAAGGAGAAAACATAAAAATAGGAAATCTTTACAATAGTAATTTGTTTAGCCTTCTAGAATTGCTTGGAAAACATGATAGTGATTCGTGAACATCTAGCTAACGTTAAATAACAACAGCTGGAAGGAAAAAGTATGAAATGTAAATTCCATTATCTGTCCTGGTATTCACAAAACGATTTTATCTATCTATGTGGTAAAAATCTCCTCAAAGCTATTTTGCTATTTTAGCAAGGGAAAACAGCTTAGCTAAAGAGTTTGACTTTTCTGACGTTATTGATCAATTTTCACAAAAAAGCTCGAAGGATGTGCAATTCTTCTTAAGCACTTATTGTGACATCTTTCTTTGTAGCTACACATTTTGACTCTATAACAATCTCAGTTTTGTTCAATGGTAAGTATATTGAATTTCATAATGTATAAATACAAGATGTTATCTTCATTAAACAAAACTTGATCAAAGTTACGAAAAATGTCTGAAGCAATTTTGAAATTTCCCTTGAATAAACATGCCAAATTTACGCTTATTATAGTTAAAAAAAGAAGGATGGAGATGAGGGGGCCGCAAAATTTTGTGGCCAGGGGCACTTTTTCGGGATGTGGGGGCTATGTCGCCAAACGTGTTTTGGATTAACTCACCGAGGGGCCTTGGATACGCCGCTTCGACGCTTCTGGCTATGTAGAAAAAATGGGGTCTTGTTTCGAGTTTGTCGTGTACCTCGAGGAAATTTTCACCGAACGACTTTCCCCCTCCAGCGACTCATAGGGCGTGACCCGTGGGCCCTTTGCGATAGAACTCTTTAGGGGATACATTTAGAACCGCGATTGGCTAAGCGGGGGTGGATCGCCGCCCTCAACTCGACCTGACCCAGCGATTGTTCATTTTACCTCTCTTCTCTTGAAAGTTAAACAGACATTTTGTAAAATAGAATCTCGGTGTTCCGTCGCGTTCTCGATTCCATTGTGTGCGAAATTAGATAATTATTTTAGTGCTTGAATCTAAATTTAAATTTACATTTATTCGATAACTTGAATAAATAACTTAATTTCCTAACACTAATCGTGCTTGTATTCAGTTTTGTATTTCGCTACAATCCAACAATTTCAGGAGGTCATTTCAACGGCAGATTGCAGCAGCGATCCCGAACGAGAACAGTTTAATTGGATTATCATAGCTGGTTTGAATATTCGCGCTTGTGTCGGCCATTTTGGTTAAGAGCCTACGTAGCATCTTAAATACTTATCACTCGCGTTCAGAGTATGTCCGCGCAGAGGTATACCGAGATCAGTGGGAGCAATCAACATGTAAAGCGTCATAATTTTTAGCAGTGAAATGACTCAGGGAATCTCTTTAATTAAGAAAATGAATCAAATTAGTATCTATTTCCGTTTGTTCCACGACATTAAATTCTTACAATGTCGGGACTTAAGGTACTTTCTATTAAATTCAATATCAATAGATTTTGTAAGTAATATTTATAAAATTAAAACCTTCATTCCAGCAGAGGAGCAAACACTAATGAACGAAATATCGTCATGTAAGCAAGAGAAACCACCTAGATCATTTGTTGAATTAACTGTGGAGGAAATTGGATACTGGCTCGTTCAGTTGGGACTTGAATGTTATGCAGGTGAATTAAGAAAGTGGAAAGCGACTGGACAAAAATTATTAGATTCTACGCAAAATCAGATTGAAAAAGAGTTGGATATTAAAAACCCTTTACATCGAAAGAAGCTTCTGTACGCTATTGAAACGGAAAGATGTCACGGTACTGACTTCCTTGGATCTGATAAGGTAATTAAAAATAGATTATTCTTTGAAAAAGTACTGGATTATAAAAGCGGATATTGATACAGCTCGACGTTAGAAGTACCTCTTTCGAGGTGTACGTCTTGAACGACCACTGGCGTTTTTCGTCTTAACTTACGAACCACTCTGCTTTTTCAGGTGAAATCTCTTTTTAGTTCGCATATGCGGCACTAGATGATAAATCAAACACCAGGTTGATTTAGTATCCCTCGTGAAAAGAAATACCGTTTTAAGACTAGTTTCAAACAAGGTTTAGTCTTTTTCTGGTATGTGCCCTTCAGTCTATACCTGCATTATTTTTAGGGCACTTAAAAAGACACCACTTTCTCTTTCTTCCTCTCTCTCTGATATAAGGATAGCTGTCTGTATGAACAGACTAGCCGGCGGGGACAAAAGGATCGTAGTCTTCTGGGAACTAGAAAAGATAGGTTTAAGACAGGTTTAAGATAGGCCTATACCAGTCCATACTGTAGTCTTAAGTTAGTATTTCTTTTCACGAGGGATACGATTAAAATTTTTTTTAATTCACTTGAATTCCTTTAAATTCACATTGATTGTCGTTGAATTTTTTTGAGTAATTTGAATTATGTGTATTTTCTTGAACTGCTAAGAACTCTGAATTTCTTGAGTTTGTTAAATCCCTGCAAATTCGTGAATTTCTTCGAATTCGTGGAGTTTCTTAGAATTCGTTGAATTGCTTGCATTCCACAGCGGTCTAGGAGACCCGGTTCCGTGGCCAAAAGTCAGAAAACACATCAAAATATACAACAATGAATTCTGGGGACACCTATATTTGCTTTTAGAGGGCGCTGATTCCGAACCTGAAGTCATAAATTCAGCAACAACAAAAAAATGGCGGATCCAATATGACGGACGCGTATTTCCAGAAATTGTTGAATCTACTTGATAAGTTTAAGATTAGTATCTAGGGGGTTTTGACGGCGCTGATTCCGAATTTGAAGTCATAATTTCAAAAAACAAAACGCTTCTGTCCGCGATTAGCTTACAATAATACTAGTTACCACAGGGTCTACCATGAGGAGATTGCAGTTTCGATTATAGAAAATGTATTTAATTTTTGTTTATTGTTGATTTTAATTTGTTTTGAGGGTTTTTTAAATTTTTATTATAAACACTGTGGTTTTTGGGGTGCTTTCTGGGTGAGTTCACCTAGCATCTCACGTAAAGCTGCTTCTTCATCATCATCTGACAATTTCGTATTGGCCAAAGTCTCAACTGTTTTATAGATACCTGGCAACTCAACTTTTTTGTTCTGGCTTTCTACGTCAGAGTGACACACTTCATCCTTTTGCGAAATCTCTAGTAAACCTTTCACCTCCAGAGTAATGTTTAACACTTCTTTATTTTTATTCCGGGGTACAAGGTTTAGAAAACAGATGATTGGATCCCAGCTATCCATAGCTCTATAAAAAATATGTTCTATATTTGCTTTGCGACTAAAAGTTCTGTTGTGAGACAGTCTGTTATTTTTATAATTTTTATTTCGATATTCAGAAGCTTCCGAAGTGAGCATACCTACCGGTAGACCCCCCTCCCCATTTCATGCATTTGACACGTCAAAAGATTTGAACAAAAAGTCACCCATGGTCACCCGTCCAAGTACTAACCGCGCCCAACGCTGCTTAACTTCAGTGATCTGATGAGAACTGGGTTTTTCAGCGTGGTGTGGCCGTAGTACTAGATTATTTAATAGAGATTATTATTAACTTTATTTTGCCAGCCTCCTTTTCGCGAACCTTCCCTTTTCTGAAAGAGAACTTTGGAATGCTTTCTCATTTTATTATTTTTTTCACGTAAATATCAGTTGTGCCTACATCTAACTTTTTATATGGATTTAAAGCAATTGGAAAATTTGCTACAAAATTAATAAATCTTTATTCATGAAATCCAGGAAAATAGGACCATTTTTCGTTCGCATTTTTTGTCTGCTAGATGAATATCCAACAAAAAAAAGATATTATAAGTTATCCCAAGATATCCCAGGGATATATCCCACACATCTATAGAATGTTTCTAGGATATCTTGCTTTCTAGCCAACGCTATATTAGTCAGCGTAGGCGACAGGCCGTCTCGCCACTCCTAGCTGGATCAGTATGGAGGCAGGATGGCCAGACTTCTGGCTGGACCCACTTTCGGCTCACCGCGTTTTTCGCGGCGTTGGTATTATTTGTGTTGTACAAATAATACCCATAAAACCTACTTATTTTTATTTTAATACCTTCTATAAGAAGGAAATTGTTTTATTATCAATAAAATGTATATTACTCTTTAATACTTTTTGTCATTTTAATACTAATTTTTTTGGCTGGCTGTTCGTAAGGCACTCTATAGAGTCGGGATACGACTCCTTTTAACCTAATTCTATAAGTTAGGTAAGTAGGATCTAGCGACAACAAAATTATGGACTATTCTAAAACAGGTCGGAGTTTAACGTTTATGAGGAATGTTTCACAGAATTTGGCAGCGTAGATAATGAAAGTGTGTAGGAGTACAGGGAGTCTGAGGGGGTTCATTTTTTTTTGATCGACTAATAAGGGTCGCATCATCTGCAATAACAATAAGGGGCTTTTGAGTTTTGGCGGTGGTGAAAAATTAAGGTGGTAATTCGTGGAGAGAATTTGGATGAGAGTCATACAGGCTGGATAGCAGTGGGATAATCGTGGCAGTTCCAGCACCCAGGTCTAATTTTGGTGCTCTGGAGCCAACTGGTGTCCATTGGGGCAAAACCTTCAGGGCGTTCGACCGGAATATCTATGAGCGATGGGGGCTTCTTTTGATTTTATTTTATAAGTAACTCTTGATCATTTAGTTTGATATTTAACCTCTCTATCTTATATGTTCTTCGCTGAAGCTTTCCGCATAATTTTTTTTATAATATCATCTCGGGAATCCATATTAGATGATTTCCTGGATGATGAACGGGCTGGGTGATGTTTGTGATGGCGACTATAAGGGTGACTGAGGGCGACTACGAAGGGCGCCTATGGTACCTGTAAATAAAAATGGTGATCGAAATCAGAGATTATATAGGGCTTGAGGTCTTCTATATGAATTTTGCTGATTTTATTATTTGTTAAACTAATGATCTCATAAACGGTTGGGGATAAGACTTTAGAAATTCGATTCGGTCCGACGAACCTAGGATTGAGCTTGGCAGCTATTTTTTCTATTTGGATGATGGTGACTAGACTGCATTTGGAAAGCGCTGTCGAGATTCTTGATAACCCAGTCTCTCATAATTTGTAACTTCGTCATGCTTCCTTTCCACAATTCGGGAGCTTGCGGGTCTATTACAGGTTCACTGTCTTTTTGTCTTCGCAAAGAATTAATGAGCTTGGGGTCGCGACCAAGGTTTAAAAAGGCGGGGGTCTGTCAGAAGAACCTGTGGGGATCCCCAGCGATATATTATGAGCTCGTGGAATGAAGCGCAAATTCTTTTACCGGTAGCCGACCGCACAGGAACAAATTCAACTCACTTTGTAAACAAGTCCTGGATTCCGATCAAATACTTGAATCCTGATTTATTTGGGGGAAACGGTCCTATTATATCTGCAACTACTACAATCCAGGGCTGTTCCACGACGCGCTGCCCCATAAAGCCTGCAGAGCTTTCTGATCTACTTTATAAGTTTGGCAAATTTCGCATTTACGAACATAGTCGGCTACATCTCTATACGTAACATCCCGGCTAAAAATAATGTTAGTTTTTTGAGTGCCTAGATGACCAGCTTGGGGTTCATGATGGGCTTCTTCTAGAATCACTTGGCTCATTTTCACTAGAACTATATCTTGCAAGGCTCCTCCAAAACAGCTTCACATTTTGGTAATTTACTCGTAAGAAAAAATCGCACAAAAACTCAGCTTATACCATGATAAAGCTCACTTTATTGCGCTTAAAACAAGTCCTCATTTGTTTATGTACAAAAATTGCTTTGGAAAATATCCTTCGCGAAAAGATGAAAACCGTGGTTTTTTCGCGTCACTCTGTCCTTGCTTGACTTTCGATGACAATATCTTTGAACTGAACAGTGTGAAAAATTTGAAAAAAATCACATAGATGTAATTTATGTAATTTATGTAATTTGTTGAGAATTCGTTTCTTAGAGTAGGAAGTTAGATTTTTTTGTTGATAATTCACCTTTGTGGCCTGAAATTCAACTACTTTGTTTGGTAGAAAATTAACTTTCTTTGTTGGAAATTCAAGTATTTGGTTAAAAGACTATATATTTTTCTGAGAATTGGTCTTTTTTGAAGCTTGAAAAGTGCACTATGGGGTTCACAATTTATGTAATTTGTTGACAATTCGTCTTTTTTCTTAAAAAATTCATGTTCTCCTCGGTTCTTCGTTTAAAATTGAACTGTTTGATAAAGAAACGATATGGTTGGTTGAGAATTTGGTTGAGAAAGTAGAACATTAGTCAATTTTGAAACCCAAAGTGCAATTTTCAAGCTAAGAAAACGAGCTTTCTACAAAACATTGCCATTTTCAGTAAAGTAATAACATATTCACCCAAAATGTTTATCTTTTTTCTACTAAAGAAGACGAAATCTGAAATCATTTTGTAACCAAATACTTTATCTTTAAACGAAGAACATTAATTTTCTAACAAAAAAAGACTAATTGTCAACAAATTATATAAACCGAATCCATTTCAAATGAGGCAGGTTCTACACTTGAAGTCTCACAATCTGTCAGGGACAAAATATGTTGCTTTTCAGAGGACATGAGGTAATATGGATTTTTGCGATCTGTGAAAAAAAAAATTTTACGAAGTTATGCGTTTTTGAATTTTTTCCTTAGTTTTTCCAAAAAATCCTAATTTTTTCATTCAACTTATATAACTTTTGACCTATAATTGAGATCTTCAAGATTTTTTTTCAGATTCTGGTAGAGTTTATCGCCTTATTTCGAAATCCGCGAGAAAATTAAGAAAATGTTCAAAATTAAGAAAAAGGCGGTTTTTCCGAAAATATTAACAGTCGATTTTCTCAAAAAACCCACACTTATATTTTTTGCCATCTTTTTTTAAATGTGTATTATCATAAGAAAAATACATTGTGAGTTTTATGCGGGCTAAATGACTCTTGTGGCCAGGCGAATTTTTCCCATAAAATCGAATTTTCGCATTTTTCTTGAAAACAAAAACAGATACAAAAAAATGTGTAGAAAATAATTGGTACAGTTAGAAAAGTTCTACAAAACTTCCTTTACTGATTTATGATATGTAGTACTATTTCCGAGAAAAATAAAATAATTAAATTTTCATAAACAATGAAATTCTCTTGACCACAAAACTGTTTTAGCCCGCATAAAACTTATAGAATATCTTTAGTACAAATTTAAAAAAAATGACAAAAAATTTAGGTGTCGGGTTTTTCAGCAAATTGACTTTTAATACTTTCAGGAAAACCGCCGCCATTTTGTTGATTTTGAACATTTTCTTAATTTTCTCGCGGATTTCTAAATAAGGCGATAAACCCTACCAGAATCTGAAAAGAAATCTTAAGATCTCAATTAGGTCAAAAGTTATATAAGTTTAAAGAAAAAGTTAGGATTTTTTGGAAAAACAAAGCAAAAACTTCAAAAACGCCTAACTTCGCAAAAAAATTTTGTTTTGTAAATCGCAAAAATACATGTTACCTCATTCCCTCTGAAAAACAACATATTTTGTCCCTGACAGATTGTGAGACTTCAAGTGTAGAACCTGCCTGATTTGAAATGGATTCGGTCAATAACATATTCACCCAATATGATTAATATCCTAATAAGGAGACGGATTCTGAATGAAATACATAATTTTTCCACCATATAGTCAGGTCTCGGAACGGGTTACTTTTTATTTACTTAGTTACTTTTTTGATCCGCGGTTACTAAAAAGTCACTTATTTTATGAAAAGGTTACTTTTGGTTACATTTTTTGCCCGAAATAACGAAATGAATTAATTCCTTAATCGTATTATTGAAAAACTTGTGAAAAATGTAAAAATTCAAATTTTGTTAGTAAATTTGGCACTTTAGAGCCGGGAAAATTAGGGAAAAGCAATAAAATAATAATTAGTTCGTATGTGAAATATATAGAAAGGGCTATCAATTAAATTATTATGAATCACGATAAAAATCGCAATTTAGCTAAAATTGCTAGTTTTTAAATTACAATTTAAGTCTTTTTTCTTGAAATTGTAGTTTAATATTCGTCTTTCTTCGTAGAAAATTAATGTTCTTGATTGAAAACACCCTTTTGTTTTAAAATACTTATTTTTATTTGAAAATTCATCTTTTTGGGTAGAAATGTACTTCTTTTGTTGACAATTCGTCTTTTTCTGTTGAAGATTCCCCTGTTTTCGTAGAAAATTCAACTATTTGGTTGACAGATGAGTTTTTGGTTAAAAATCCACATTTACTGGTTGAAAATTCAACTGTTTTGTAAAAATTGGTCTTTTTGGCTAAAAAAACTCAACAATTTGGTTAAAAAATAACCTATTTTGTTGAAAAATCGTCTTTTTTAAATGAATTCTACTGTTTTTTTATATTAAATTAAATAATATATAATAAATTATACATTTAAACATACATTTTTTTGTTGAAGATTCAGAATATTGGTGGATTATTATTATTATTATTAGAATATTTAAAAATTATCCTTTCGGTTACAAATTCAAGTATTCCAGTTAAATATTTATCATTTTAGTTGAAATTTCATCTTTCAGGTTGGAAATAAAATTGCTTGGTCGAAAAACACTTTTGGTACAATTTTTTTTTTTTTAAGATTAGTCGTTTAATTAAAAATTAATTCCTTTTGTTGAAAAATGAGCTGTTTCATTGACAACTTTTTTTTATGGTTTTCGGTTGAAAATTATATTTTTTAGCTGAAAATGTAACTAATATTCTAGTCGAATAATCCATCATTTTAATTACAAATTCATCTCTTTGGCTGAACATTCATTTTTTGACTAAAAATTTAATTATTCAATTTTTGGTAGAAAAATTATCTTTTTTAGTTGAAAATTCGTCTTTTTTTGTAGAAATTAGTCTTCTTGGTTGAAAATTCGTCTTTTTGGTCAAAAATTCAATTATTCTAGTTAAAGATTCATCATTTCACTTAAAAATTCATCTTTCTGATTCAAAATTCAACTATTCCAGTTAAATGTTCACTATTTTATTTGAAAATTCATCACTTTGCTTGAGAATGTGACTATTTTTTTAAAGTTAGTTTTTTTGTTGAAAGTAATTTTTAAGTGAAAATTTAACTTATTCCTAGTGAAAATTCTATAGTTGTAGTTGAAAATCCATCTGTTTGGTTAAACATTAATTTTTTTAACTTTAAATTGAATTATTTAAGTTTAATCTTTAAATTAAAGTTACAAATTAAGTTAAAAGTTACATTCATATTTACTGGTTTAAAATTCAACTGTTTTGTAAAAATTGGTCTTTTTGGCTTAAAAACTCAATAATTTGGTTGAAAAAGAACCCATTGTGTTGAAAAATCGTCTTTTTCACATGAATTCTACTCTTTTTTATATTAAATTAAAATCTTTTTTGGTTATTGTATGAACTATTACATTTTTCGTTAACAGCTCATCTTTCTTAGTCAGAAAAATTCTACCATTTTTTTAAAAGTTGAACTACTATCTTAAACATACATTTTTTTGTTGAAGATCAATATTATATATAGGTATAGAATTCGTCTTCTTCAGTAGAAAATTACTCTTTCGTGTGAATATTATATTACTTTACGTCAATTTTGAAACCCAAAGTCCAATTTTGAAGCTAAAAATATGAGCTTTCTACAAAAGACTTGCATTCAATTCACATCAATTTTGAATCTCATTACATTATTTTTTCACCAAATACTTGAATTTTAAAGGAAACCATTAATTTTCTAACAAAAACAACAATTTGTTAATTCATACAAAAGACTTCTATCATATTCTAGAATATTCTATTCTATAATAAATTCTAGAATAACTATTAGGGTAACTGAATTATTTACTAACATTTCTTATTTCGTTACTCTTTAGAAGACTCATTCGCCCAAAGAAGAATCGGAAGTCCAGTCACTTTCGTCGTCGCTAGGCCCTCCAACATTTATGACGATACGTTCCTGCGGCATGTCGATTCTACTTGGTGGTCCTCTGTACGTTTCCTCGATTTTCTCTGTATGTTTAAAACACGACTGCCATCATGTTACGGGTACATTGTACATCGCCTCTTCGCACAAATCACGCACGTCCTTTATTTTGAAGGTGTTGTTTCGCTTGGCAACATAATTCTTCACGTCTAAGCATATACTAACTCTATGGGATTGAGCTCGCAGTGTGCAACGGGAAACCACAGTAATTTTACCTCCTAACCTCTCATTTCTTTTGCTATTCTCTGTAGCAAGTATTGCTTCCCATAGTGATATGCGCGAGAAAGCAGCAGCAAAGTTGGTACCGTCAACTCATTGAAACTTTCAGCACCTTCGGTCAGTGACGTTTTTCGGCGAATTAACCAATCCACTACCTCCTGCTTTTTCCATTTTGTAGTTGGATTCCGAAATTCGGGATTCAGCATCGTGTGGTAAGGAGCTTGGTCGATGATTATGACGGACTTGTTTGGCAATTTTGTCAAAACAAGCCGAAACCACTCCTCGTAGTGTTCCGCGTTCATTTCGTTGTGGTAATCTGCGGTGCCCTTTTTCCCGACGAAACATTTCATACAGCCTTCTACAAATCCGTTTTTGCTGCGTATATGTAAAATTATTACACGTTTGCCCGCTCCGGGTGGGGTAACGAAGCCCCCTCGATAATTACCGATCCTTTGCACACCAGTCCTGTAATGATCGAAATTTTCTGGACGCGTATTTCCATCAGGCTTTTTTTGCAGTTTCTTGTAAACGAACTTTATGTCCCGCAACACTTTCCACAAGGTTGTTCTTCCCATGTTCGGTGAATTAGGTACCTTTTGTTTTAATGTTGCCAGAATAAGCTTGAGGGTTGGAAATCTTTTTTCCATGTAAAAATCGAAAATCGTTCGACGTATGACTCCTTGCAGAAAATCATCTACTTCAATTGCTGATGATTTGCGTTTTATTTCTCGAGGAGTGTTTAATGTGTTTCGCATCGCCTGTTGAGTAACACGTTTCACTGTCCTTTCTGAAACATTTAAGCAAAGTGTTGTCCTGCTCACAACATTGGCTGAAGAACCTTCTTTACGTGATTTTTCACTCTCAAAATAAGCACGAGCACAAAGAATCATTTTCTTTTCTCGAAGGGTAAGGACATGTCGTCTTAGTGGATCAGCTGGCATGGTCCTTTCGTCCTCATCGCTAACACTTTCGTTAAGAGATCCCCCGTGCAATGTATCGCGAAAATTGTCCAAATTGTTGAAGGAACTCTAGTCAGTGTTGGTGGAATTGGAAGCGTTTCCCGAAGTGGACAAGCTACTTTCAAGATATGACGAGTTCGTTAGAATGCTTTCAGTCGCGGCTTTGTGCACGTGGTCGCTGAAACTGTCATCAGAAGACTCCCTGGGCGGTGTTTCGCGAAATGTCTCTGAATCAGTAACTGAGGTACTTTGAGGGATTTCTGAACTGGATTTATTTCCTAAGGTGGACGAACTGTCTTCAGAATGACGTCTTGCAGCATCGGTGTTCATATCGGATACAGGCTCCAGTAACTGAAAGTGCCCACGTCGTGCCGGTCCAGTGAATAATAAATTGACCGTAAGAATGTCAGGCCGAAGAGGTCGACATAATGAAGTATTCCTCATTTTCATTGAGGCAAACAACATTAACGTTCATGTTAAAAATAGCTGCTGCCATACCACATTCTATCAGTGAAGCATATACACCTTTTTGTTGCATATACAACTTGTATCTTCGAGAATCCAAGTTTTCCCGGAATCCTAAAGCTACATTCACATTATCTGAGTAATCACACCACTTCGAAACAGCATGTTACACAATTTTCTGCCGGACACTGAGATGGTTTCTTTTCTGTAAAGCCACAGCTAAACACTTAAACAAACAATCTCCTTCTCCGCCAGCATCAATTATTTGAAACTTTGCACCATTTACGGTAATCACTGCCATTGCACAGAGGAAAAAGTAAGGAAGTTTTAGGAAAATCACTGAACAGTCCGAAAGCCGAAAAGATACTGAAGATATGAAGCAGAATCCAAGAAGGGGTAAGGGTAAATTTTTTGCAGAATTATTACATTTAGGTATCACTGTACCCTTTTTTGAAAACAGTCTGACGAATACATGTTCAGAGCAAAAACAATTCTCAGGTTTTCTCAGGGCACAATTTTTTGCAAGACTATTGGTACCAGGTATATCGGTACCCTTCTTTGGGCACTGTGGCAAACACATGTTGTGAGAAAAAAAATGGTGAGCTTTCCTTGTAATCAAATGTACATTTTACAGGTCTAAGCGGGTAAAAGAAAACGAAATTTTATTGCCGTCATATAATTTTCACCGGTGTTAGGAAGCAGTTATCCTGAAATTCATAACTTTACTTCAACCCTATTGTAGCGTTTTTATGGGGAATAGTAAGTCTTCAGTGATGATACTCGAATTTTAAACGAAAATAAAAAATTTCCAACTACAATGATGAATATGTTACTGTAATAGTTGAATTTTCAAGTAAAAGAGATGAATTTTCTGCCAAGAAGATTAATTGCTAGCAAATAAATTGTCAATCAACAGTAGAATATTTAAATTGTTACATAAAGAAATTAATGCCTCTGCTAAGAAAATAATAATTTTTCACGAAAACGAACCAATTTGAAAAGAAGTTTTTACTTTTGAAAATATAGTGATGAATTTTCGAATAAAATGATGAATCTTGCATTCTCTCTGAATTTGAATTAGTAAAATATAACTGATTGTCACTTAAATTCTACTAAGTGCTGTAGCTACAATTGAGTCACTGACAATTAGTAGAATTGTATTGATTGGATTAGTAAAAAGAAAATTACTAATTGAATCAGTTACCTACAGTAATATAACTGATCGGTCAGTTATAATTGGATTGAAGGAATCAGTTAATTTTAAGAGGTTATGTACCAAATATATTTGCGTACCATTTTTAAATGTGAAATTGTTTAAAGTTTAAAATTTTTCACACATGTAATAATTTCTTATTCATTTGTCCAAATGAAAATTTCAAAATACACTTTAATATTATAAATAATATTGGAGTTTAATCCAAAAATTAATTCAAATATTGTTCCTCTATCAATTTATTTTAAGTCTATAATTGATTCACTGCAGTTACGAATTACTTCAGTTACGGTATTTTTACTGTTAAAATTAGTAAACTTCTGAAAACCACTGATCCATCAATTAAAATTAAGTGTACTGAATGAATTAGTAAAATTTCTACTAATTCAAATTTAGAGAGTTAGGATAGTTGAATTTTAAAATAAAATAAAGAATTTCCATAATGATAAATCGTGAACTGGAATAGTTGAATTTTCAAGCAAAAAGATGAATTTTCTACGAATACGATAAATGTCTGGCAAAGAAGACGAATTTTCAACAAAATACGTGAATTTTCAAGTAAAGAAGATAAATTTTTCATGAAAACTTGAATAATGAAATTGTCAGTGAAAACAATAAATGTTTTACTTAAGTAAATAATAATTTTCAACAAAAACAATGTAATTTTAAAAGACGTTTTTACATTTTCGAAGAAAGTGATGAATTTTCAAGTAAAATTCTAGCCGAAAAGACGAATTTTCAAGTAAAAAAGATAAATTGTACACGAAAAGCTGAATAGTGGAATTTTCACTAAAAAAAATTAATGTTCATACGAAGTCATGAATTTTCAAGTTAAATTTTGTGAGTACAATAATAATTTTTAACAAAAACAACCTTATTTCGAAACAAGTTTTTACATTCGCTTAGAAGTTAGCTACGCATATACATTTGAAATTTGTACCTTGAATTACAAATGAAGTAATAGTCCTAGCGAAAAACTAAAAACAGCCCTGGATTCGTCTCAGCCATATCTCTAGGTGTTTTTTTTTCATTTTTTCAAAAAAGTCATTTTTTAAACAATTACATTGTTAATTAACATTGTTCCTTTTTTATAAACAAAAGTATTAGCTGTAAAGGAATTTCAAGAATATAGAAAGATTCCTCACTACCATATCTCCAGGTGTTTTTTTCATTTTTGCAATAAACAAATTATTTAAACAATTACATTGTTATTAACATTTTTCCAGGTTTTTCAAGTTTAGTGACAAAAATATTAGCAAAACATATACTAACATAAGAGTAAATCATTGTTCAAGCTGCCCAAACATTCACTTACCAATAATTAATAAATTCTCTATTGTTTTTATCCCCTCCACCTTAGCTCCTGCACGTTACGCCATGCAGCATATGGATTTGAGAATTTAACATTAATTATAAATAAAACTATAAGTCCTATGGGAAAAGTGAAGATATCCCTAAATTCATCTCGGCGATATCTCCAGGGGTTTTTTTCATTTTTTGTTTAAAGTCATTTTTTAAACAATTATACTGTTTATAATTGTTGGGAATTTATTTAACAATTATGAAAAAAAATGTTAAGTCTCCTACTGAAACATAACGTAGCCTGAAGTATCATAATTGAAAAAAAATTCAACAATAAAAAAAAGTTAGTTTAAACATTATTTTTATCCCCTTCACCATCGTCCCTGCACGTAACGCCATGTAGCATATGGATTTGAGAATTGAACATTAATTATAAATAAAACTATATGTCCTATGGGAAAAGTGAAGATATCCCTAAATTCATCTCGGCGATATCTCCAGGGGTTTTTTTTTCATTTTTTGTTTAAAGTCCTTTTTTAAACAATTATATTGTTTATAATTTTTGGGAATTTATTTAACAATGATGAAAAAAAATTTAAAGTCTCCTACTGAAACATAACGTAGCCTGAAGTATCATAATTGAAAAAAAAATTCAACAATAAAAAAAAAGTTAGTTTAAACATTATTTTTATCCCATCCACCATCGCTCATTTTTTATAATTTTTGGGAATTTATTTAACAATGATGAAAAAAAATGTTAAGTCTCCTACTGAAACATAACGTAGCCTGAAGTATCATAATTGAAAAAAAAATTCAACAATAAAAAAAAGTTAGTTTAAACATTATTTTTATCCCCTCCACCATC
>CAKNYM010028452.1:0-15507 GCA_932195095.1 Andricus curvator | reverse complement strand
TGTATCACCCAGGACTCGATCAGGTATCGACGCAATCTGTCCATGGCTTGGATTGACTACCGTAAGGCATTCGATAACACGAACCATGAGCTACTTATTAAGCTCATTGAATGCATGGAGGTGCATCCAAAAATAGTGAGATGCATAAAAGAGCTTATGCTCTTGTGGCGGACAAGATTTGTCATAACATCTGACAAAAGACAAGTGACTACAAGCTATATCACATATAAGAGGGGAGTCTTCCAAGGAGACTCTCTAAGTCCGATACTTTTCTCCATCTCCCTCTTGCCTCTTTCTATTGTGCTCCGAGGCAAAAGCTCTGGATACCTATGTGGCCCGCCGAACAAAAGAGAATATAAGGTCAACCACCTTTTATACATGGACGACCTTAAACTCTTTGCCTCCTCGAAAGAGGACCTTAACATCCTTGTGGAGGCGGTAAATAGGTACTCTAAAGCGATTGGCATGAGCTTCGGACTGGACAAGTGTGCCTGCGTCCACCTACACCAAGGAAGACTAGAAACTACATCATCGGGTCACGATCAGGATGTTCAAATCATCGGCGGAAATACCATTCAACATCTTGGTATTGGAGAAACATATACATATCTTGGAATACCGCAAGCGGAAACCCATGATGTGCTTGCGTTAAAAACGGCCCTTGGAAAAAGGTATCGCCAAATTCTCAGAAAAATTTGGGCTTCCGAATTATCTGGAAAGAATAAGATCCAGGCGACCAATATGCTGGCCGTTCCTATACTGCTCTACACGTTTGGTGCAGTAAAATGGAACGTCGATGAGTTGAAGCAACTTGACCGAAGCACACGCAAGATGATGACAATTCATCGAAGTCATCATCCTAGATCTTCCGTACCTCGAATATACCTCCCTCGAGATAAAGGGGGTAGAGGCTTGCTGAGCTTAGAGTGTCTTCATCGCAGAACGGTTCTGGCTACAGCCTGCTCAGTTCTAAACAGCACAGATTTTCTTATGCGACTAGTACATCAACATGAAGTCGTCAATGCTGCGGCGTTTCTATATCGTGCCGCAGATAGGGCCGCAGAGGAGCTTGGCCTCCCATTTGATTCCAGCGATACTACGCATGGCCTAGCATCACTAACACCTTTGGTGCTCAAAAGTCGTGTACAGGAAGCAGAACATACGCTTCTACTAAGAGAACATGCTGACAAGCCCCTTCATGGTAAATTCTACGGCATTATACGTAGAGAAGAGCTCTCGATGGGTCTGTCCAACATGTTTCTCAAGTCTGCTGGATTAAAATCGGAGACTGAGGGATTTCTTTTTGCCTGTCAAGATGGCGTTATAGACACCTTAGTTTACCGCGAGCGCATAATGAATATACCTGTAGGCGATACCAACTGCCGAGCGTGCAAGCAAGAGCCAGAAACACTTGGACATGTTCTCAGTGGATGCTCAAAATATGCACGATACGGGTACATAGAGAGACACAATGCAGCTCTAAAAGTGTTATATTACCATCTGAGGCACTTCTATGGTGTTGATCTATTGCCCGTCTTGCCATACGCCCAGGGGGAACTCGAGTCCATTGTGGAGAATGCTCAGTGTAAGATCTACTGGAATTTCTCATTCTCGACCACTCAACGTATCAGTGCTACGAAGCCTGATATTGTCCTCCAAGATCTGAAGAACAAGATCATTTTCGTGATTGAATTCTCGGCACCAGCCGATGGTAATATCACGGCAAAGGAGGAAGAAAAACGGGCGAAATATCAAGCACTTCTTTTCGAGCTGAGCAGGCTCTACCAAGGCTTCAAAGTCCATCTTGTAGTTCTCATAATCGGCTGTCTTGGCGGTATGAAAGCTTCATTTATTAGCCAACTCAACAAGATTCCGGCTTGCCAGCGTCAGGCTCATTCCATCGCGAACCGGATGCAAAAGGCTGTTCTTCTGGGATCACTTCATCTGGTCCGTCAACACTGTTCCTCATAACATTCTACAAAGATTGGTAGCTCTAAAAAAGTATCCAGAGGTGAAACTTCATCTCCAACTGTCCCGTCTGCCGCGTAAGATCATCCGCGGCTAGAGACCTGACTCCAAGGAACAGTGTTGCCCGATGTTTTCTCGCGTAAATTTCCCGCTCTTGCTTACCTTCTAGGACAGAAGGAGCAGAAGCGGATGACGTACACGTTCCAGTTGCGTCGGGATTGGTTGCTTTTAAAGAACCATGATCGTAGCTTCCGGAGCCTACAACTTCTCACATAATAACAGTTGTCACCTCCAACACTCACGGCCGCTGTGTAAGGATAACAGCGGTGAAGACAAACTGCAAACTACACCATGCTCCTAATTTTGTACCTACAACATCATCGCAAATGATTTCAAACATCGTACTAAAATAACTTATAACATCCTCATCTCATCAGTCACTTGACTTAGTCCGTGGCTATGACGAAAAACCGGGTTCACCCGAGAAAAAGTTTGAAATAAAAAAAATAATAATAATAAAAATAATAATGGCGTAATTTCGGTAATGGTTATAAATTTTTATTTTCCTTCTCTGCAGAAATACTTTTACTATCAACTGTACCTCAAGAACTTAATATTGAAACAAAACTCATGAAGTATACAATTCTTTGTTTGTAGTGTTTTTTATCATATAATTTTAAAACTTATTTGTCAAATATCGTTGACGTTCACTTCAGTTTAGTGGAAAGATTCCTCAATAGAACGAAACCGATTTGGGTTGAAATTACAGACTAGTCCGACAATTTTTTAATTAAATTTTTTTGTCCGTAACCTCCAAATTTGGTTGTTTTTCGCAAGTCCAAAATCTGATTTATATTCTTTTCTGGTTACTTGGGACGATAGCATTCGATAACTTAAGGCTCAAATGGAAACTTTAGTTTCGGTTTGGTAAGAAAATTAACATTTTTAGAAAGAATCCTTTCCTTTTTGCTTACAGATACTTTGTTACTGTTAATATCGAGAAACTGACCGATTCACATAGTCGCAAACCAATTCAGTTTGAAAAATCTTAATCTGCAAATGACAGAAACGCAATTCACGGAATTGCCTCTTCAATGGGTTCTTGTTTTCTGGGTGTAGCTTCTAAATATTCAAAGTAGGGCCTGTAGGTTCAAACGGAGTCAAAGGAGGCTCTAATGTTTCATTCTCTAGGAGTAAAAACCTCAAAGTAGGGGCTATATGTTTGAATAGCGTCAAAGCAGGTTCTAATGAGGAGCTGCAGGTTCAAAGTAGGGTCTAAATTTCGACTCAAATGAGCCCTTAATTATAATATTGACAGATTTACAATTTGTGCGTAATTTGTATTAAGGGTGGTTTTTGAGTGTTAAGGGTGGCTTTTGGAAAATATGTTTTTCTGGTTTTAGAGAGCCTTAAATAAGCCCTTAATTATGTCATAGGTCAGAACTCGAGTCAATGTCATTTTCACGTGTGGTTTCCTCAGCTTAACGTTAAGCTAGCGTAACCCACGGTTTTTTAAAAAAATATTGAGGCATCGAATTTGGCAATACGGCATTAAATTAGCATTAAATTAGCATTAAATGAGCTCTTAATTATGAAATAGGTTTTAGCTCGATTGGAGCATGTGGTTACGTCAGCTTAACGTTAAGCTAGCGTAACCCACGGTTTTTTTTTAAATATTGGGTCATCGAATTTGACAATACGGCATTAAATTAGCATTAAATGAGCTTTTAATTATGAAATAGGTTTTAGCTCGATTGGAACATGTGGTTATGTCAGCTTAACGTTAAGCTAGCGTAACCCCAGGTTTTTTTAAAAAATAGTGGAGCATTAAATTTAGCAATAGGGCATTAAATTAGCATTAAATAAGCTCTTAATTATGAAATAGGTTTTAACTCGATTGGAACATGTGGTTACGTCAGCTTAACATACCTTTCAAAGATGGCGCATGAATAGAAAAGACTTTTTTATTATACATTTTTAAATAGAGTAATTCTGACCATTTTTGTAAAGAAATCACAAAGCTGTAAAAGGGATAGGGTGCGACAGAACTTTTCCCTTCCCTTTTCCAGCTCGAAAAATTATCATTTCGAATACAAAATTTGATTTGTCTGATTTGTCTTTGTATTTAAAAATTTTTTGTATTATTTTGTAATTTTGTATTTTTTGTAAATTTCTATTTTTAAACTGAGCAAATTGAAGACTTTGCTTTGTCTATTATTTAAAAAAATAATGAATGCTTCCTCTATGAGGAAGCAAATAAATTTGCTAACGGGAAGCAAAGTGCTCGTGAAATGAGCACCATATAATTATAAATACAAACAAAGTGGAAACACTCGAGATCGAATTCACAGCTAGTTGAATAATTTAGCACCCCCACAAATTATTTTTTTTTTTGTGAGAAAATAACACCTGAATTTTGCCAAAATTGAAAAATATATATTTAATGTTCGCTCAAGGTCAATTTTGTTCAAAGTGCTTGTTTCTGAATAAATTGACATTATTATTGTTTCTGATTTCGTTATGTCACTCATGGATTGTGTTTTTCATATAAAAGATTGATATCTGGTTGTTTTACGTTTATAAAATAATAATTAAAGGTCACTCAAGGTAATTTTCTATACAAAATATTGATTTTTTGTCAAACTATACAACGCATTTCTTCGCCCAAATATACAAACATAAACTGTACTACAGTAAAAACAACTGGAAAAAATGAGATTGAAGGAAAATTTTGTAAAGAAAATTAACCTTGGTCGACCTATAAATATTTATTTTATTTCTCGAAAGATTAAAAAAACTCTTCGAAACGCTTTTATTACAACAATTTTATTGAAGAAAAATATTGTTTTTAAAAATAATAATATGTAGTATAATTTTCACATACATTTCTTAAAATAAAAAATTAACCACGAGAATTGTAGAAAATCTTTCAAGGAATAAAATGATTGTCCCGGAAGTTAGAACCGAAAAATTAATTTTTCAAAAACATGAAAGGTGTTCTAAATTGAGCTAGACTCGCGACCGGGAAAAATCGGAAAATGAAAGTGAATCTATTTTTTGACCGGAAAATAACAAAGCTTTTTAAATTTATCAGCTGTAAATATAAATTAACTCATGCTTTTAGAAACTGAAATGTAGCTCGAGTATTAAAAATTGAACAGTAATGGATTTTACAAGACGATTCTGGATCTGTTCAAAATTATATAATTTACATATTTTAACGTTAAAATTTGAACTAATTTAATTCGAAGGCCTTAGTAGCTACACAAATGTAAACATCCGATTGAGTCTTCATAAACAATATTGAATTTAAAAATCACTTCAAATTAATAGATTCATAAATAAACGCCTTTATTCAATTTCAAAATCTTATTCAAGTATTGTTTTAGTATAAAATATTCCACTTTTAATCCATTCAATTTGGAATTATTAAATTTAAAAAAAAAACATTTTTCAATATCAAACAATTCAAAACTGAATTGTCACAATTCCAGAGTGATAAATTTAAACTTTGAATGTTACAATTATAATTTTTTTATTTTTTAAATTTGTAATTTGAAAGTAAAAGTGTTGAATTTTGATTTGTAAATAATATTTGAATGTTTCCAACCAAAAAAAATTAGGAGCTTCTAAAAAATTTTGCAACATTTAACAAAAATTTTTTAAAAAGATTTCTGGGATATCAAAAAAGCTTTTTTATTCCGAAAAAGAACCTAACTTTAAGAGAATGTTTAAAAATATTTCCATACATTTCAAAAGATTTACAAAATTAGAAAGAAATATGGAAGCTTTTGAGGCAATTTTCTTTCTCGGGATTTTACAAAAACTTTAGGAATAATTTGAAAAGGTTTTAAATAATTTAAAAGAAAATTAATACTTTTGATGATTTCGAAATTGAATTATGACTTTTTATTTTGTAAAATTACATCATTTTAAAAGAAGGTATGAAAATATGGGACGATTAAAAAAATTCTGAAAGGGATGACTGAAAAATCCCGAAAAATGAAATCTCCGACACTATTAAATTGCCGCTTTGGTAAATTTTCGAATAATAAAATTCCCGAAATTATCAAATTTTCGAACAGTTTATAATATTACCGAACTGGAAAATTCCCGACAGAAAATATTCAAAACAAAAAATTCCCGAATTATGGAATTCACAAATTTAAACATGAAAAAATTGTTTTTCAATCAATATTATTTATTTATTAAAAATACAATAATCAAATATTCTTATCCAATATATTTTCTTAATATTAAATTTTTTTAAATTATTTTTTGAATTTAAAGGAACAATATAATTGTATAAAAATTGTATTAAAAAATAATTTAAAAAACACGCGCGCTTTGACAGAAAAAAATGCTATCTTCAAATTTTCTTCAAACCCAATAACATTTTTCAAACAAACTTTGCAGGATTCAATTCAGCAGCGATTTATATCGGAATTAATTTTGTTTATTTCTTTTTTTAAATTTAAAATTCAATTTTTGAGAACATTTTTCGTATGCACATTTTCAAACACAATTTTTCATCTAGAAATACATACATTATTTTTAATTATATTTATAATTATGTTTATGTAATATTGTTTGAATTTAAAATAACAAAAATTGAAAACAAAAAATTTCTGGATAAAAAATTTTGTTTGAAAATGTGCATTGTATTTTTTAAAATTCACAAAAAACATTCTCAAAAATCGAATTATTAATTTAAAAAAATTTAAATTAAAAAAAACTTCGAGATAAATCAGTGCTGAATTAAAGCCTGCAAAGTTTGTTTATTCGAAGCGGACGTGTTTTTAATTTTATTTTTTATAACATTTTTATACAATGATTGTTATTTCAAATTCAAACAATAATTTTATAAAAATTCAACATTAAAAAAATTCTATGATAAAAATATTTGATTATTGTATTTTTAATAAATAAATAATATTTATTAAAAAACTATTTTCTTAATTGCTTAATTTCGGGAATTTTCTAGTTTGTATGTTTTATTATTCGACAATATTCTAACTGAAATTTTATCATTCGGGAATTTTCAAATGCGGTGATATTGTAAACTGTCCAGAATGTTATTATTCGGGAATTTTCAAATTGCGGATTTTCAGATTTCGGCAATTTGATAATTTCGGGAAGTTTACAGTGTTGGGAATGTTATTATTCGGGATTTTTCAGTCGTTTCTAAAATATATCAAAACATTTTAAAAGATCTATAAAATTGTAAAAATATTGTAATTGGGAATTTATTTTCAATTTGAATGGTTCTAGTCCGAGCTAGTTACCATCAGTGCGCTTCGAGGAGTATGATGAGAGTTGCTTACATCGCTCCAAGTGGCTGTTGGCTAACTATATCGATTGGTGCTATCGGGGGGTAGTGGAGGGTAGAGGGGAACTGACAATTTTCGCCGGACATTCGTGCATTAATTCAAAGGAATCATTTATTTGGGCGCCATTTCTTTGAAATAATGAAATATTTCTTGGTCTCAGAATATGAGATAATTAACTCGAGGAATTGATATCTTTAAAACTAAGAACCTAGTTTCCTTAAATCTTGCTTTCGCATCCAAAGAAATATTTTTTTAGTTCAATAATTTTGAGCCTTTGAATTAAAAAATATTTCATTTGAAATAAGTAACTCATCGATGCGTGAAACAAATATTTTGGTTTCTTTGAATCAAAGAAATATTGAAATAAATGAAAGCAATATTAATTAAGTGAAAGCGATATTTCTTTCGTTCTAATAGAACGTGTCATTAGTCGAATAAAGTAATTTATTCACTTAATTAATAATTTATTCACTTGGAAGATATGTTTCTTTTAATAAATAGAGTGAAGCGATTTATGTCCAATAAATATTTCCTTCAAGTGAAGAAATATATTTTTGAAATACAGTCAAACCTCGTTTATCGGGACGCCCTCGAAATATAAACACCTCGTTTATCGGGATTCGGAGGGGTCTCTCACTACTACCCCCAGCCTCAAAACGGGTTGCCATGACACCTTGCTGTGTTGTTATTTACGGGTTATGTTAGGTTATGTACAACGCAAGAAGTGCATGTGATCAAAAAGAATTTTAAATTTCCGCTACTCCCACCACGCTCTCACCTTACCCCACTTCAAGTGCTTATGTATAAGGAGCGGTGGTTGGAAGGGAAACAATATGTCCCGATAAACGAGGTTGCAAGATCCCGATAAGTGAAGATCACGATAAATGAGTGTCCCGATAAACAAAGTTTGACTGTAACTTCATACACCATTCGTTCGAAAAAATATTTTGGTAAAATTCCTTATTTGTACTGAGTAGTTCAGACATATACCGCCAGATGCGCAGATTTTATAGTCTCACAATAGAAATGGATTCTCCAGTCTTTAAGTTAGCCATACATTTTCATCGTAGATATAATCTGAAAAATGTGGTGATTGGTGTTTATCGGTCTTCCTAAGCATTGGTCAGTTGGCCTTGCTTGAAATTCTTTTTCCTACTCTGCCAAAATGAAAATAAATATATTATTATAAATTATAATCATTATAATTGCATTGACTATTTTTTTTCAATGAATGGCCCTGCTTCATTTTCATACTTTAACTATTCAACATTTTTAAACAATAGGAGAACTTTCTGTTTGAGTACATTGTTCTTTGAATCAATTAATATTTTCTCAACTTTGTTACGTCTTTTTTTTAACAATATGCCAAATCTTAGGAACAAATAAATATTTATTTCCGTTGAAAAAAATTTCTTTTTTGCAAAGAAATGTTTAGTTTACCAAAAAATACGCTTATTTGAATCAAAGAATCATATATTTGGTTCAAAACAAACTTTTGCTCAGTCCGAGTTACATTTATTTGTATGTAATAATTATCTTCTTGGACTTACACCATACTTCTTTACATTACGGAACTGACCTATCATATCAAATACTTATTTATTACAGTCAATAACAAATCTATTTCACTCAACGCATATTTTACAGTGTCGAGTAAGTATTTCTATGCCTTAAGCATGGCGTTCCTCAGATCCAAACAAAAGATTTCTTTAATCTGAAGAAATATTTCTTCGGCCATATTCTGCTCTACCATTTCTTTGAATCAAAGAAATTTCCTTTGATACAAATAAGTTTTTTTCTCAGTGGAGCATTCAAGCCTTGTCGCTAAGCAATAATTGGCCGAACTGAAGTTCGACATTCTTCCGCAAATACCCTATTCGCCTGATCTAGCTCGCTGGGATTACTATTTGTTCCCAAAACTCAAAATTTTCCTACCTGCAGAGGAATTTTGGTCAAATGAAGAGGCAAAAGAGGCCGTACACGGAAAAAATTTATCCGTAAAAAAGTCACGAACTAGTAGCTAGGTCTCGGATATGAGAAAAGTTCATCGGATATTTATGTATTTTCGTAAATAACCTGCGAACTTTGAGAAAGATTGACGAACTCGATGTGAAAATTCTAAAACGGTTCATCACTTTTTTTTTACGTGAATAATTACAAAAATATTACGAGTGATTGGGAAAAGATTCTCAGAGCACTCACAAGCTTGCCCGACAAATCTGGGAACTCGAAACTAAGTTCGCCTGTACGTGGCCCACACGCTCGCTCTCCCAAACGCGCGGTGCGTGTGTGCGCTCGTATGTGTGCCTCGAGCTCGTCGGATGAGTGGCTAGAAATTTTATAATATCTATTTTATTTGGCCTTGATGGCTGCGCTTGTTTACGCACTCCTGGTTTATGTTTAGAAACTTGTGAGTCAGCAGTCTTTGAGGGTTCGAATCTTCTGAGTTGCGAATTTATAAATTAATATAAAATTAAATCGCACAAATAAAATTTTTCCTCTTTGTATTTCAGTCTAAAATTTTCAGGAACTATTCGTAGGAAATTCGAGCTGTTCGTAAGAAACTTCGAAATTTATCCATATATTTCTCATAGAAATAAGGATGTAATGTTTCATTTTTTTATCTCGTATCCGAGACCTAGCTACAAGTTTGTGACTTCTTCACGGATAAATTTTTTCCCTGTAAACGACTATTTTGTGGACTTTGAAGAAATCCACTTCTGCGAAGGAATCAGGAACCTGGAGAATCGTCAGGGGAAGTGTATTGAGACTGTTGAGCTTCAAGGAAATTATTTTGAAAATTCAGGTACCTTGTAAATTTAAAATGATTGTCTTTAATTTCAAACCCAATTTCTCTTCAGACAACCCTCGTATCTACCCTAAAAGTGAGGTTGTATTTATTACTCTTAGAAATGTTTGTAAAATTATTATACTTTTAATATACGAATATATATGAATTTTCTTATATGTTTTAATGTGGTTTTTGGAATCATTTACAAAATTTATCAAATTTAATACTCATGTATATTAATATAAAAGTTCATATTAAATTTCATATACATGTTTGTCAAGTCATTTGCATATATTCTAACTCAGCGACCATATTTTCTGAAAGTGTTATTTCTAACTTGATCTTATCTCTTCCTTTATAATAGAAAATCAAGAAAGTTTTAGAGAAATAATAATCTGATTGAACGTTTCTATTTCCATATTTGACTTTGCCACTATCTTTGAATTATTCTGCTATCGAGAAACGAGAAGGTATATACTACTTTGTATCTCAAGTGAAAAGATCCCGAGGGATGTCGAGTTCGAGGCTCGTAAAGGATAGCCGCAGGTCAGGGGCTATCAAGAAGTTCTTCGTCCTCGTCCCGGTTCCCGTTCTCTTTTCTCCGACGATAGATCGAACCCTCGAGACTTCCTCGTCCATCACATATTACTGTGAATCTCGGAATTCATTGCTCTACTTCTCTTAAAGGGGAGTGAGTATATTTTTATTTATTTAAATTACTTATTTATTTTTCGGCCCTGTCCAAACCGGAGACTTGATTTGACGCTCTGTATTATACTTTATATTCATGCATATTTGTATATGCATTATGCTCGAGATTGGGGATTGCTCGCGGCTGATATTTGTGGAGTCGGTGAATCGCGTCGCCTCAAAATAAGCAATTGACCCACGCGGTGCTTGACTGTCGCACAACGTATCAACAAAACCTGTAGGTTCGATACGCCAATATGTGGCTAATTTGCACAACAAATAAAGCTTATTCACCGGATTTGCATGTGTTTGAACTGCAGTGTAATTGGATGGGTCAGTCGGATCAACGTTGTCCAATGTCGCTGTCTCTCTTGCGTTCGCTTGTTGCTCTTGTTATTGCCTACACCTGACTTCCTATAGCGCCAACTGAACAATTAATCAAATATTGGCTTCACAAGTCATTATCATTAAATTTCAACTAGTTAAATATTATAGAATAAAAACACTAATGTTGAAATTTAAGAATTTTAAATTAGATTAAAATCAAATTCAAAATCCCATTTAACGTCCAACAATCAACTTAATGTATAGAATTCCTGAAAATAAAACAAGAATTCAATGATCAAATTTGGACAAACACCACAAAATGCTCCTATTGCAATTCCTAAAAACAAAAAAATTTGTTTCTTTGCACAAAAATAAAAAAGAGGAAAGAAAAATGAGAAGGCAACCAACCAAATCCCCTTCCTTCTTTTTTTTCGTCGCTGTTCCTACCTGCTCTAATTTTTCTTGCCTTTATAAGGGTGTTGTGTGAGCACCGAAACGGTGGTAAATATTGTGGATGCTTTCATATTGTGATTTGATAATAATAAAAATAAAAAAGACGAACGAAATAAAAAAGAGAAGGAAGGGGATTTGGTTGGTTGCCTTCTCATTTTTCATTCCTCTTTTTTATTTTTGTGGAAAGAAACAAATTTTTTTGTTTTTAGGAATTGCAATAGGAGCATTTTGTGGTGTTTGTCCAAATTTGATCGTTGAATTCTTGTTTTATTTTCAGGAATTCTATACATTAACATTAATGATATTTTTAATTTCATAACTTATAAATTACAGAACATTTTTAATTGTCCGAAGTACGGGAAAGGTTTCCAGAGTTGCTCCGTGTGCAAATGGAGTCAAACAGAATGTCTTAAGAATTATTCCATGAAATGCGTTATAATCACTGAATATCTATGACTCTATTGTATTGACGTGTCTTAGAAAAATTATATTTGTATGCGTCTCATATGTAAGTTTAAAAAAATATATATATATTTCTTTTGACAGGTCGCAATTACAGCGGATTCTATTTTTACTCCTGAATTGAGAAAGATATGTAAGTCGTGATTAAACTTGTAACTTTTATAGGTAAACGTGTAGTCACACAGATACACAGTAACTCAAAGGTCACTCTTCTTAATTTGTAGGAAAGATTGGACGCACCAGAGTAAACATAATTCGATTTGGCTAAACCTTTAATCAACCCCATTCAACACATAAATGAGACATGCTCAAGACGTTTTTCTAAGTCTCGCCCCTTAGGCCAGTCAGTAAAGAAAACTAATTCACTGTAAGTCCAAAAGTTTTCAAATTTTGTAGATTTATAAATTATATTTCAAAAACAAAAAAATCTCATTTTGTAACCCTCTCCAAGATCAGGAACATAGCAATAATCGTAAAACCCTGATATTATGCACAACCCCCGTGCAGAAATTTCGACGTGGCGCCGGTTGGGCCCACATCTGGCAGAATGTGGCCCCAGTCGGGTAATCCTGCTAGCGCCAGGTTCGAACTGAAACGTCCAAACCGATCAGGTCCAGACTGGAGCATCCAGAAGGACGGCTCGATCTGACCTTGAGTAGGCCCCTTTTAATTTTTTATTCCTATTCATATTATTATTTCAAAACAAAAAATATGTTTATTCCCCGCTGATGTATAATTCAGAACATGTTTATAATTAGTTATTTGTATGAGAATGTTAAAAGTCTTAACCCTAATAGCACGGAACGTTCGTGGGACGTTCCAGGAACGTATAAAATGTCCGCCTCTTGGGAACGTTCCAGGAACGTTCCATTGGAACGTTCCAAACATAAATTAACGTTATTGTTATTATTATCAATAAATATCGCGTAAACCGTAAGTGATAGGTCAAAATCGATGTCAGTTTATGATACGGATATCATATTATAGTGTAGTATATGCGGTACTCAAAACTCAAAAATGGCATCCATTTTTACTTATCGCTTACGGTTTACGAGATAATTGTTGTTATTAGGGAAATGCTTCAAATTGAGTGACGAAAAATCAAATAGAAATTCTGAACTTATTTTGAGGTTACGTTTGATCTTGATTATAATTAATCTATTTACCTTCGCCGCGCAAATAAGGAACAGTAACAGTGGCTCTAACCCGTGGCCTACTTTTCGCTTTTAGCATTATGCTTTAAAATTAAATATTACAAATGAAAATCATAATTATTCTTGAAAACATCGGACGGTTGGAGTAAATAGGCATTATGTATCAGAATGTAATACCTTATGTGCACATTCCTGCAACACACTCGATATCATCGCACTTGCTAATTGTTTGTAATTATAAGGAATAAAATGAAAATACTGGAAGTCGAATGGTCGGATACTCTGAGTAGATGGCACTGCAATTTAGAACTGGTATTATCCAGATGTGGTTCCGACCCGAATCATAAAAGTATCCATGGTACAGCCACAATGTGGCAAACTTGATGGGGGCCACATCCGGAATCGGGACCGAATTGGGCAATTTATTCACGGGCTATTATAAAAAAATTCAAAAACTTTTGCAAACTTAATGTAATGTTTTTTGACGTATGTCCCACAATTTATAAGATTTACAACCATTTTAGAGATACAAAACATAGAAATTTTGTAATAGTCAAGGTTTTCATCAATAGCTCGAAGAAAAAAATCACAAAATCACTGCAAATTGGCAGGAAAGTTTTCAATATTATCTCGATGAGCTATGAAAATTTGCAACCTTTTGAGTTGCATGGAAAATGCTTCTTTCTGTATGAAGAGCCCATAAATTTTAATTCACAGAATATTACTATTACGAAAATCGCAAAAGTTTTAGAAACAGGTTGCAAATGCGTCAAATAATTTTCCGCGTCTCATTCTAATTTTGCATCCCCACAGCTCATACGGAAGCTCTTGAAATTCGTAATAATTAAGATTTCATATTTTTCATACACCATACAAAATTACAAAAGATTTGCAAAGTAGACAAACCGTTTGAAGCCTTTTTTCTAATGTAATTATAAATTTGCAATCCTACAGCTCATACGGAACCTTTTAAAATTAACAATAATTAAGATTTGACATTATTATACACCATCAAAGTTTTGCAAATTGGACAAACAATTTTAATAATTCTTTCTAATGTTATTATAAATTTGCAACCCCACAGTTCATACGGAACCCGGTGAAATTACCAATAATTATGAGTTCACATTTTTTATTTAACACAAACATTTGCATAAGTTTTTCAAATTGAACAGATCGATTGATACATTTACCATTTTTTAAACGTGAAATTTCAAATAATTTCGAGGTATGAAAATGATTTTTTTTACGTACATACTGCACATTGGATTAATTTTCTTAATAAAATATATATCGTAAAAGAATGAAGTCTCAATTTTAATAATTAATTAGTACTAGATTACTCAAGTACACTCATCAATATAATTATATTGGAATAGATATTTTATTATTTCATGACGTCACTTAAACAAAAAAAGTAATTGCTTGTTAAATTTATGTATTTAAATATTAATTACTTCAATAAATTATTCGTAAATTTGATTTTTGCATGTTTATTTAAATTCTTTATATGTTTATAACAATTGCTGGGTAAAGAAGTTAGAAAAATTGAAATGAATAATATTAATATTTCTTTTTTATAAAGTTGAAATTATGTGCAAATGGTGAGGCCAATAAGAGGGCAGGATTTTGAGTTTGCGCTCTCCGGGCTTCTAATCTGATATCACTATGCTGAAGTGGTCAACATCACTTTTTCCTCAAGTCAATTACGATTTCACCAGTATGTTTGCAGTGTGTAATTAAAAGAAAATATGGAAAATATAAACGAAAGTCGATGTCATAATACTTTGAATATCACTAATTTAAAGTTCGGCTCTCATCGTATCAATAAAAAAATGTCTATTACAGTTTGGATAGAGTATTTCGTGATCCTTTCATTTCTCATAAGCATTATTGAAAAAAATAAATATTTCCTAGAATAATAAATCTCGATTGAAGTTAAAAAATGGGCTGGTTTCAAGTGTAAAAACTTAAATCAAAGAAATGTTTTGTTACGTTGAAATAAAGTTTTATGGAAGAAATTGTGTATTTCAATCGCACAAATTTTGTTTGAATCAAATATACAGGGTGTTTTTTTTAACTTGAGACAACGAAATATCTCAAAAAATACGCATCCTACGGAAAAAATGTCTGGAATAAAAACTTTTTATTTTCGAGGGGGAAAAAAGATTTGCTAAAATTTACCCCACCCCCACCCCCACATAAGGCAGGGGTGGGGGTAACTTTGTAATTTCAAATGGCAACCCCAATTTTTTATCACATATTCAGATTCTCCTTTACGAAACACGTAAGTTTTATTCGGAAAATTTGTTTCGATTCGCGATAGATGGCG
>CAKNYM010028451.1:0-22203 GCA_932195095.1 Andricus curvator | reverse complement strand
GACTAGGCGGATTTTTAACGGCACGTGACGTTTTATTGAACAGACGGGAAGGATGAGTAGAAAAGGTGGAATTTTCCTGAATCCACTTTACTCGCCGTTCGAGGCGCTGTTTCGCTGTTGAGCCGGTGAGCTTCTTTGCCAACAGGTAAGGATGTCTCTCCTGAGTTGGTCCGACCATTTAAATCGATGTTCTCGCGTTTGTCCGGGGCCATTGCCTGGTCGTCGCCTCGGTTCGGTCCTATTGCCACTCCCAACTGAACCATGGCCTCCATCCGAGAGAGGCCTATTGTGGGTGGCACTGCGCGATACTGGTGTCGTAACCGCATAATTCATTGCATTGGGGAGTTAGCCCAAAGCAACGTGGCTGACTGCAATATTTATTATTATTATTATTATTATTATTATTATTATTATTATTATGCCAACAGCCATACCACGCTGAAAAAACCAGTTCTCGTCAGATCACTGAAGTTAAGCAGCGTTGGGCGCGGTTAGCACTTGGATGGGTGACCATTCGAGAAAACTGAGTGCTGTTGGCACATCGTGGGTGTGGTGAGCCCACACTTGTAGTTATTGACTACAAGTTATCAACCTAGAAACACTACCCGAATCGGGTAGTGTTACGCCTACCCCGAAAGGGAAATGGCTTAATGGTATACATGAATACATATAACTCAACCCATATCAAAGGGTGTTGTTTTCTTTCTAATTATTTTGTTATAATCTAGTATAAATGAATATTTAAAAATATTGTACGGGAAAAAGAGTTTGAACACTTTAGAAGGATGTTTTATACATTTTTAGGATGATTTTTAACATGGTATTTGTTAGCTATTCTGCGCCTTTTCGTGTCACTCCAGAGGAACCTTGGTAGCAAAATAATTTCAGGTATAAGGTTAAAAGAATTGTGTGGGACTTTCTGAGTCAGGGTCAAAATGATTATTTTCGAATTTGAGTAAGGGGTAATACTTAGGCCTTAGACTGAATTTATTGGTACTATTCTTATGTCCCGAATGCAACCGGAAGTGGGTATAAGTGTAACGAAGATTTTTTTATTGGCATTAGGGTCGATAATGTTTATTTGTTTTGTGTTCTACAATTAATTTTTAAAAAGATATCTATTTTTAAGTAAATTAAAGTTAGATTTTCTATGTTTTGTCCCGGACTGACTCACTAGACTCGTCAGTAAGGTTATGTGAATCAGTCCTACCTTATACATTTTAATTGATCTAAATTCATTATAATGTATAGTTTTCAAAACAAAATTTGTCGTTTATAAGTTTGTAAATTTGATAAATTTTGCAGTCAATAATATAGTGCATTTCGACCACGGATGGGGGTTGAAAATTAATATAATTGATGTAAATTTTGATTGGATTTTTCAAAAAGCACAACAAATTTTTTTTTTTTTTATAAAAACTGTTATTCGGGCCACGGATAGGGGCCAGAACTTAAATTAAAAGATCATCAATTACCAAGTTGAAGAGAAATTATTACTATTTATTTGAGTTGATTAGTGAACCAAAAAACGAAATTTTAAACTTATCCTCAGTAATTTTCTTCCTTCTCCTTCTCTTCCATATATTATGCTTGCTACAACTGCGCGAATTGAGGCTTACTTTGGTACATTTTAATTGATGTAAATTCATTATAATGTATATTTTTCAACAAAAAAATTTCGTTCATATAATTATAATTAAACTAAAAATTTATTTATTCATTCGAAATCCTATTGAGAAATTAATTAATCCTGGTTCAATTCCTAAGTCGAGAGTGCTTCGAAGCTTCGATTTCTTGAAGGAAAAAACCGAGGGGGAGGGGTTAATATAAAAAATATAATGTCAAATTCTTATCTGAGACTATAACAAAACAAGGACAAATATATACCTTTAGAAATTAATTTTCCGGAATCTATCAACCGGTTTTCCAAATAGAGGGAAGGAAACGTACGGAAACTTGTCGAGATTTCACCCTTAGGCACATACTTTTTCAGTGCGACGTTGTCCAGTTTACAGCCATGACCTCTCTTTAAAATTCTCAGTATCCGGTTACCGTTAATGTGAAATTCGGAAAAAATGCTAGTTTCCTTCTGGATTTCAGACGAGAGGGGTCCTTTTCTAATCACATAGTGTGAAAATTATTCTAATTAAAAATTTTAACCCTGTTTTTAAGAAAATTATTACAATAAAAAAGCTTTTTTTCGCAATTTGTGCCAGTGTTGTTATATTACATGTGATAACTTAGCGACGTCCAAACTAAGCCTCAATTCGCGCAGTTGTAGGAAGAATAATATATGGAAGAGAAGAAAATTACTGAGGATAAGTTTAAAATTTCGTTTGTTGGTTCACTAATCAACTCAATAAAATAGTAATAATTTCTCTTCAACTTGGTAATTGATGATCTTTTAATTTAAGTTCTGGCCCCTATCCGTGGCCCGAATAACAGTTTTTATAACAAAAAAATTTTGTTGTGCTTTTTGAAAAATCAAATCAAAATTTAAATCAATTATATTAAGTTTCAACCCCCATCCGTGGTCGAAATTCACTATATTATTGGCTGCAAAATTGATCAAATTTTCAAACTTATAAACGAAAAATTTTGTTTTGAAAACTATACATTGTAATGAATTTAGATCAATTAAAATGTGTAAGGTAGGAATGATTCACATAAGCTTACTCACGAGTCCAGTGAGTCAGTCCGGGACGAAACATAGAAAATCTAACTTTAATTTACTTAAAAATAGATATCCTTTTAAAAATTAATTGTAGAACACAAAACAAATAAACATTATCGAACCTAATGTCAATAAAAAAATCTTCTTTACACTTATAATACCTGGGCCAATTAAAAACGATATCTTTCGTAAAAACAGCAAAGATGTCATCTAATTATTTTCAAAATGGAAGTGGGTATATTTCACATTTTAAGAAAATATATAACACGTGCGTTCATGGCGCTAGCCAGCGTCTTGGACTTAAAATGTCGGGAATTTACCCAGTTTTGCCTTAAACCAAAAAATTGACATTTTTAATTTTTCTTTTTTAATAAAATATTTTAAATTAAAAAAAGTTCAGTCTTAAGATAAAAATGGGCTTGAATCTACCTCTTAGCCAAAAATGGCTTCATTTAAAGTGTTATCAAGTTAATCTGTAAAAAACTCAGACTTTCTAAATCTGAATTAGTGAAATTTCACTAATTCAATTAAAGAAAAGTTAGTCACTAAAGATTAGTAGAAAAACTGCTAATTCGATTATTATAAATTTTAGGGCTGTATTTGGAGTGTTAAAAAAAAGAAGTCCGAATCTTAATTTGCATTTTCGATTGTTTCGTTCTTTTTAGTTAAAAATGAACCACGTCGAAGGAGAAATAAAGCGGGTAATATTTAGAGGTCGCTCGTGGTGAATTTGTCTGTTTTTACAGAAAAACTAATTTTGCTCGAAAACGGCAGATCAGATAATTATGCATACCTAAGGAGATATGCGATGAAAAATGTGATAAAGAAGCGTTCACCATTACCAATTATTCAAAAATAGTCATTTTACATGTGTATATGAATTGTTATTTAAGAACCTAAAAATAATTTTAAGGTATATTAAAGACCTCTCAGTAAGTTGAATATATAATTCACGCTTCTTTATAACAATTTTGCTTCGCTCGTAAGTTTGAGCGCGTCTAGGGTGCCTGTTGGATCTCGCGATTCACGGTCGATAATATATTTATCTCGCGCTGCGCGCTCTGTCTTTGTACTTCCTCCATATTTATGCACAGACCTTTTACAATTAAAGGTCAAAGCATCGACAACTGTCATTTCGTGATTGTGAATTCTCTTTTGTTAAAGCTCTTTCGGCTTTAACGAACACAATATTCTCATCACGTATCTCGTGCTTCCCACTCGATTTACTCCAAAGTGCGAACTTTTCTACATAAGGTTCAACTCTATTATATCAAATGTATATTATATTTATTTCTGTACCTCGGTCTGGGACTGCTTATTCACATATTGCAAAATAAAATACAAATTGTATTTTTCATGATTACTTTAATATTTGTTCTTTATTTTGTATTAATTTTTATTCTCAGCAACCCTAAAAAATGTATCATTTCAATAAATTTATATTATTGCAACTCATAATATGCATTGATATTGAACAAAATGTGTTTTTATTGTCTTGTTTTTATAATTTAAAAAAGTACGCATCCTTGAAAAAAAAACAATTTTTTAAATTTAAATTTTATTGCACCTTGTGTCGTTTTTCCAAGAAATTAATTTGTTTATTTTTAATGTTATTTTTTACGATTAAAACAAAAACTACGCATCCTATCAAAAAGTGATTAATAAAAAATTGGTAGATCTTTTTTGGGTGAACAATTTTTGTCTATTCATTTTTTTCGTAGCTTCTGTCGTTTGTCCAAAAAAATTTATTTTTTATTTTTAATGTTGTTTTTTTGAATAAAACAAAAACTACGCGCCCTATCAAAAAGTGATTAATGACAAATTTATAGATCTTTTTAGCGTGAACAACTTTTGTTCATTAACTTTTTTGCGTATCTTGCGTTGTTTTTCCAAAAAATTTATTTTTTTATATTTCATGTTATTTTTCACAATTAAAACAAAAACTACGTATTCTATCAAACAACGATTCGTGAAAAATGTGTAGCTCTTTTTTGGGTTACCAACTTTTGTCTATTTAGTTTTTTCGTAGCTTGCGTCGTTTGTCCAAAAATTTAATCTTTTTTTTTAATGTTGTATTTTAACGAAAAAAAAAACAAAAAAACTATGCGTCCTATCAAAAAGTGATTAATGACAAATTTATAGATCTTTTTAGGCTGCACAATTTTTGTCTATCCATTTTTTTCGTAGCTTCTGTCGTTTGTCCAAACATTTTTATTTTTTATTTTTAACGTTGTTTTTTTGAATAAAACAGAAACTACGCGTCCTATCAAAAAGTGATTAGTGACAAATTTGTAGATCTTTTTAGGGTGAACAACTTTTGTTCATTAATTTTTTTGCGTATCTTGCGTTGTTTTTCCAAAAAATTTATTTTTTTATATTTCATGTTATTTTTCACAATTAAAACAAAAACTACGTATTCTATCAAACAACGATTCCTGAAAAATGTGTAGCTCTTTTTTGGGTTACCAACTTTTGTCTATTTAGTTTTTTCGTAGCTTGTGTCGTTTGTCCAAAAATGTGATCTTTTTTTTCAACGTTGTTTTTTAACGGGGGGAAAAAACTACGCGTCCTATCAAAAAGTAATTAAAAACAAATTTATAGACCTTTTTTGGGTGTACAATTTTTGTCTTCTCATCTTTTTGCACATCTTGCATAGTTTGACCGCGAAATTAAATTTTGTATTTTTCATTATTTTTCCTGCCTTCAAAATTAAAATTTTCTATTTTTTAAGAAAAATCAAAATGATCTTATGATATTCTTGTAGGAATTTCAAAAAGCAACGTCCGCCTAATTTATTCCTTCCAAAGATAATAATTATTTCATAAACGTATAATTATTCACGGCATTTGACTTTCTAGTTGCCACCGTTTGAAGTTGGCGAAACTCGAGAACGACAGACGCACATACTGAGATTTAATGCTTAAAAAAGAAAACACTTTGCAGAAGAGAGTGCGAAGCCGCAAAGCGTAGGCGCACATACCGGGTGACTTGACTGCACTCCTTTGTTTTTTTTTTACCACCTACATCGTAATTTCTATGGCGGTTACGTAGGTACGCACAATATGTGACTATACATACCACTTATCGCGTATAAAATCTCGAGGATATATATAATAATTTACGCCTTCGATTTATACCGAACGCACTAAAGCGACTGTTGGAAAAATCCATAGCAGACACTCTTCAACACTTGTTTGATTTACCATAAAACGTCTTACGAAATAAAGTCTTAATCCTTACAAGTGCCACTAACTTTATTGCATTTTACTCAATTCGCTTTTATTATAACCATTTTAGCATATATTTACGCATTCAAGCTTTATAATCTATTAAGGCTTATTCTAATATTTTTCAGACCCAGATACAGAGATTCATAGAGAGCTATAACTAATGAAATTAAACAATTGCTGTATATATAATTTGACGTACTCAATATGATTGTATACTAGCAATCACGATTCACGCGCTATGCACGCGATAAGTTTCTCACTTGCAATCAAATTCTTAATATAAACCTTTTTAGGGTGGCCTCTATAAACAAAAATCAATTTCTTATCATTTCGCGGTTATCAAACATTTTTCCAAGTCATGAAAATTAAAAAAGTAAATCTTTCATACCAGAAAAATGTACAATTTGAATATTGAATACTTAAACACAAAATTAAAGCATTCAAAGCATTAGAACTCTTCTAAATTTAAAGTACACTCAACTCCCAATATAAGCATCCTTAGTTTACGCTATTCCGAAAATTGATGTCCTCGGCAGTATCATGGTCAGGGGAGCCGCAGGGCCGAAAGAGATCAGTGCTCAGTCAAGTGAAACGGTTCATGCGGCCCTGACTGTTTATGTTTGGATTCTCCCGATTTATGCTGAAGGCAAGCCATGCCGAAAACCGTGCTTATATCGGGAGTTGAGTGCATTTAAATCAAAATTAAATCATTATTAATTCATTAATTCATGAAACAATTTTATCAGACATTTTTCTAAATTAGGGTTCTTTTTTTTAATGAGTTCAAAAGATTTAAAATATTTGAAAGATTTTCAGGGATTTGAAAGGATTTTGAAAGATTTCAAGGTATTCAAAGGATTTCAATAGTTTTAATAGAATTTTAATGAAATTTAATTATTTTAGGGAATGTTCAAAGCTTTCATACGTTTTAAGGACTTTTAAAAGGTTTTAAAGTCTTTCCGGCAGTCCAAGGAATCGCGCAAGAAACAAATTAAGGGATTGATTATTATCGCAGAGATTTCAAAGGCTTTTCAGAGATTAAAGATAAACTTAAGGGAATGCAAAGAATTTCCTAAACTTTACGAGGATTTTGAAGGATTTCATAGGATTTCTTATATAGGATTTATAAGACTTTAGGATGATATTCAAAAAGATGCCAAGGCATTTCAGAGGATTTCCAAGATTTACAAAGGTGTCAAAGGGATTTCAAGGAATATACTCAGATTTTAAGGGATTTCAAAGAATTTTAAAAATTTTAGAGAATTTAAAAAGTTTCCCAGGAAGTTGCAAGCGCTTAAAAATTTTTGAAGTTTTTCAAAAGATTTCACAGGATTTGAAATATTTTAGGGCATTTCCAAGGATTACAAGGATATTTCAAAAGATTAAATTTTTTTAAGGAATTGCCAAGAATTTGAATGGTCTTACGCAATTAAAACAAATTTTATGCGATTTTAAAGAATTTTGGAAGATTTGGAAGGATTACATAAAATGCATGGACGTGAAGGAAGCTAGAGTAGTATGCCAGGACAGAAAAGTGTGGCGACAAATAGTTTGTAAACAGAGTGACAATAGAATGAATGAAGCCTGAAACAAAGACCTTGGATTCTACTGGGCCCAAGTGGGGAACCATACATAAAAATTTTGTGAGGCTCTTCACTTGGGGTGATCGCTAGAGAGATTGATCAGCAACCTGGGTCGGAGCAGTGTTGCGGAATAAACGTGTCATTTGAATAAATGACACGAGAATTCCAGATCAATCTAAAACATATATACCTAACACCTATATACCTATCTACTTTACACCTATATACCTATCTAACTTGTACCTATATACTCTATGCCAATACACCCATATACCCAATACTATTTTCCAACCGAGCAAGTCACGCCTACCCCGAAAGGGAAATGGCTTAATGATATAATAATAATAATAATAACATATGACCTATAAGATTTTAGGATATTTTAATAAGATTTTTGAGGATTTTAATGATTTATAGGGATTTAAAGAATGCTTAGTTGTCAAGGATTTTCACAGGTTTTTCAAGGGAATTTATTGTATTTCGGCCGATTATAAAGATTTGCAGCGATTTTATAATATTTCAAGGGGTTTCAAAAAAAAATTTAATTAGATTTAGGTAATTTGAATAAGATTTCGAAGATTAAAGGGTTTTAATTGTTTAAAATTTTAAGGACTATATATTTTTTCAATTTAAAAACTTATAAATCGTTAAAAATGATAATGTGCACACAAAACCTACCGAATGCTTGTTATTAAATAGTTTAATTTAAACATTGGAAACCTCCTAACCTGATTAAATTCAAATTTAATACACGTAAAAATTTAATAATTCAAAATTAGCATTAAGAACTTTACATTTTAAATTACTTTTATCTGGTTAACAAAACTATCATAAGACACTAAATATTAAAGAATTAGCTTTATTGTTAAGACCTTTAAAACTAAACTATTTCAGAATTGTACAATTAAATATATAATTTCAAATTAAAATTATAGAATTTTTAAAGGTGATAAAAAATATTGAGTGGTATATCATATCAAGTAGTATCAAATTACATTTAAAGTTGTTAAATTAAATTACAAAGAGCCTATTAAAAAACAATATTTCTGTAAAAAAAAACATTAACGGTAAAAATGAAGAATTTCAAAATGTTGTAAACCTTCAAAGCTTGATCGTTCTGAAACTAACTCGTTCAAAATTATTAATTTCGAAATTGTGCATCATGATTTTTAAAATTCATCATTTTAATCTAAAGTGCAAAATTAATAACTTGAAAATGAATTATAAAGCATTTGCATGCACGTGGAACAATTTCATGTTAATTCAAGTCAAAGATGATGTCAAAACTGACGTATGCTATAATAAATGGTCAAATTGACAGGGCCAGTCAAATTGACTTTTGAAACCATTCAAATATTGATATTATTTTATATTTTTTCTCAATTTCCCAATGAAAAGAAGAAAGTGAAGCTAAGTCAAAAACTCCTGTAAGGGGGGGGGGGGGCAGTTTCGCCACCACCTGGATCCGCGCCTGATATTTTCACTGTTTATAAAAATTTGACAAAACTTACCATTTTTGCTGCACACTTCCTTCATAGGCACGCTAGGGATTTCCAGCTCCTTTTCGTCTGGTACTTTCTCCCCAAGGTCATTCACTTCCTTATTGCTGTAATGAAACATAAAAATAATGGCTAATTTTAATAATATATTTGCATTTAGATTGCTTTACCATTTGAAGTCTCTGTCTACTTTAATCTGAGATGCATGTGCAATATTGGATTGGTATAGTCGCATTGGTTCACTATCAATTATAGAATATAAAATGTCAGCAGTTGAGCCTTTCTGTAAATTTAGCTTTCAAGTACGTATTTCCTTATTATAAGCTTTAATAATTCAGAACTCTTGGGAGAAAGTTTATATAGAAATTAACATTTCCTAACTTTGATTTGAAAATTATTGTGAAAAGTACCATATTTCAGTTACTAACTTCACTTAATTATTATTGGAAAATTTCAAATTGACAGCCTTGATTTAAGTTTTAAGATTAAAGCGTACTAAGTGTAATAATTTTAGATTTAAATATTCAAAATGGTTTCGTTTCCATTTTGAATATGGCTATTTCTGAGCGTTCCCTTCAAACTGTAAAAGTTCAAAACAAAATTCTTAATATAGTCAAACACTTTTAATTTTAACAACAACAAAATTAGTTAAAGTGGACGGCATCCGTTTACAAGAAAGTGTTTCGACTATTTGAATGTACGAGTATTATCGATAATATTTAAATTTTATATTTTGACGTCAAATAAATTTTTTTGTTCAAAATCGTATAATTTTAAATTTAAATTGTTCAAAATTCTTATCGAATATAAAATTAAAAGCCTAAATTTTGATCATTTGGAGAATTTTCAATGGGAAATATCCACAACGAAATAGTTTCAAATTCCAATATTATAAATCGCAATACAATTTTACATTTAACTTTTTTTAAAATTCTAAAAATTCGGATTAAAAGCTTTATAATAGTGGCGACATTTTTAATTTGAAGCGTTTGAAACAGAAACATAAGGAAACAATTTTGAATTATGACCTTCAAACTAAGAGTGTTCAAAATTGAATAATTTTTAATTGGAAATGTTCAGAATTGTACAATATCAAATTTGAAGACTTTAATATTGTACAATTTAATACTCAAGGCTTTCAAACCCTTAAAATTAAAAAATTTCAAAATCCAATTGAATTTTGAATTCAGGAAAATCAAAATTTCAACAAACTCAAAATAAAGCTTTAAAAATTGAGGGACCGGATTCTATAATCGCCTATAAATTTTTCTCACTGAAAGGAGCTGCCCCATGGAAACATTTCAAACAAGTTTAGAATTTTTATTTTAAAAGTACATTATCTTATAAGAAATTTAATTGCGCATCTTTTTTTTTACCGAACAAAAAAGTTGTGACTTTTGCCGTTTTCAAAATAAGCCCGAAAAATCCTTTTTTTGGAAAACAAATTTTTTTCTTTTTTGACTTCAAATCGCTCTACTTCAGCTACTCATACAACTTTTTGAAGAAATTTACAGCAAAATTATTATTTTTTATGTTCTAGGACTGGAAGAATAAATAACGTATGAAAATTTTTGTTTAAACAAAAGTTATAAATTTTTATCTGTGAAATTGCATAAAGCGTGCATTCATGCCTTCAGGCTCTTTGGGAGATGAGCGAATTTTTAGCAACAAAAAGCCGCCAGCAGGAAAGTTCTTCAGAAAGGTATAAATATGCTTCCTACGGAAATAATTCTTCACAATAAATCAGCATTGAGAAATTAAGCAAGTTTCATTTCGGCCGTGCTATCAAAACGAGTATTTGTTTATAGAAATTTATTAAATATATAATCGATTCTGTAAAAAAATTGAGTCTATTCATGGAAGAAAGGTAAACATGTACATATGTTTATAAGAATTTTTACAATAAAGAAAACCTTCAGTCAAAGTACTAAATATGACAACAAGGAGTCATAGAAAGAACATTTTCAGTTTATTCTGCGAAAAAATGAAGCCTATAATTGAAAAAGAGCAGCTACTTTTAATTAATCTTAATTGTACATTAATTTCCCCCATATTTTATGCAAAAACAATGAATTTGAATAAATTGCAATACATCATTAATTATTTCTGCACAAGCATTATACTGATTTAAAACTTTTATATTGAATTTAAAAATCTTTAAAACAATGATGCACTTGATAAGTTAAATAAAATTTGTTGTTATTAAAGAAGAAAAAGTTTTCCGCAAGGAGCTTTTTGCTGCTCAAAATTCGCTTGACAACCCATGAACTTAAAAATATGAATGCATGATTCAGGCAATGTCTTAGATAAAAGTTTATAACTTTTATCTCAATAAAAATATTCAAAGATTATTTGCTCTGCCAATCGTACAACATCAGAGAGAATATCTCGTGTAAATTTCATCAAAAAATTCGCTAAATCATAGCAAGTTGAAGTAAAAAAAAAAACGAAAAAATTTGTTTTCTAAAAAACTGATGTTTCGGGTTTACTTTTGAAACGGCAAAAGCCACAACTTTTTTTTAGTAGAAAGAAGATGCGCAATTAAATTTCCTATAAGAATATGTTTTTTTACAATTGAAATTCGAAATTTGTTTGAAAAGTGTCCAGGGTCTAATGCCCTTGAGCCATAAAATGTATGGGCAATTATAGAATCCCGCCCATCAATTGCAAGATTCCAAAATGGGAACGTTTGAGAGTGCACATTTTAAATTACATAATTTCAAAATTAAAAAGTTCATATTCAAACACACAACCCTGAACACTCTTGAATTTGCGATACTAAAATTAGAAAATCGAATTTTAAAAAATCATTTCAAATTAGCAGTCTGCACAATTCATCATTTTCCCAAAAGCATTAAAAACTGTATTAAAATGTTGTCCAATTTCAAACTGGGTATAAATCTTGTATCGTATTTGAAATGTTAGTTGAAATATATTTTGTGATATTTGTTTGATCAATATATACCATTATTGAAACAATTGTATAAATTGATGACTACCAGCTTCATAAATCATCAGTGCTTTCAAGAAAACCCGCAGCATGCCATGTTTTTTTAAATGAAGTGATGTCCACTTGATTTTAAGAACTTAATAATCGAGAGGAGTGAATGCCAATTTTTTAATAGTCATGGCATTACAGTCTTGAGAAACAAGTCTGCGAGTTCAATAAAAAAACTATGATCCTATACCTACATCAGTCTTAACTCGATTAAATCTATTTGGATGAACGCAACCTTGCGAGTGGCAACGTCCCGAGAATATCAAATGGAATGGCGCCGCACTTCTTGCCAAGTAGATAGGTAATATACATGGATAATTAGCGATGAGAAAACAAGACCAATTAATCGCAGAGCAGATCCACACTGCGCACGACAGAAACTCGTCGACAATCTTACAACTAGATGATCACATGACGTATCCCTAGTCCATACATTTTTTGTTGTTGCTATGAATGACATTTTAGTGATGCCATGCTTATACAAGGAGAAGCTTAGTTTACACTAGATCCGTCATTCCAATTCTGAAAATAATTGATTTTTAAACAAGGAGACTTAATTAAGCAGGCTCAAATTTAAAAAAAAAGTTAAAGTAGGCGCCGCGAGCTTACAAAAAAGGGTTTCGTAGCCTATTAAGACGTTAATTAAGTCGTTCAAATCTGCCCCTTCCATACTTCCCCTCCCCTACTCATCCACCTTTCG
This sequence comes from Andricus curvator, assembly GCA_932195095.1. Classification (NCBI taxonomy): domain Eukaryota; kingdom Metazoa; phylum Arthropoda; class Insecta; order Hymenoptera; family Cynipidae; genus Andricus; species Andricus curvator. The sequence continues at coordinate 9,519 of CAKNYM010028451.1, read as the reverse complement.
TCTACTTCCCCTCCCCTTATTCCCCTACTATACCACCCCTTACATTCGCCTTCAACTAATTCTCCCTCTTCTCATTCCCCTATTGTCACTTCCCCAACTATCCCTCTAATTGAAAATCAAAATCAAAAAGGGATCTCAAGCAATTTTTTAATGATGCTGCCATAGACTGTAATGTACAATATTGTATAAAAGATAGTGTAATAGACATTGTAAACAAATTTTTTTGAGCAATTTCGAAAATTTAGCACGGACATGAACCTTAGTATTTTCTAGATGCTGGTAAATTTCGGTAATAGGAATCTTAGATTATTAGGAACCCAGCTTCTCTACTAAATGCAATTGTTTTGAATTATTTTCAACAAAAATTAATATGATTGTTTTTCTGTATTATGAATATGGACATTAATTGAACTTTTTTTAAAACCGTACCTTTTTTGTAGATAAGAATCATGCAAAAGAGGATATCAGTTTGACCTCGCATTGGATTATTTTGAACTAAATTTTAAATCCTATATCTTGATCTGTAATACTTAAATTTATTTTTAGACAGTGTAGAGACGTACCGAAAAAATCCGGCTTTTCGTACACAATTTTTTGTACAAATAGCCCCTTTTCCAGGTTTGCTATTCATATCGAAAAAAACTCGGGTCACTTGAACAATCATTGTTAGAAAATAATTATTAAAATAATAATCAATAGTGATCTAATTTTCAATATTTTCCCTATAAGATTATGTATTTCTTAATTTTCATGAGATTTACGTTACCAAGTTCAACTTCCCTGCGTTGAATTTTTGAAATTTTAATTATAGTATTTTGCGTAAAAATTTTTCATTCACATTGTCAATTTTTTCAGAACTTATACAACTTACAAAAGTAAGTCAACAATATTTTTTTACAAAATTCAATAAAAGTCTTTTCTTGTTTGAACATTAACAGTGTATCAAGTTTACCGTCGAATGAGCTCAAGTTTAAGGGATTTTATAAATTCTAAAAGAGAAGATTTATCAATTCAACGAAAAAGGTAGAAATTACACTGTTTTAGTCAATTATTGGTCATTTCTAAAGTTATGAATATTTTTGTAGTCATTTGAAATGATTTAAAGCTGAAATTCAATAGTTCTTTTCCTCTAAACTGAGCCACATGTATTCTCTATAATAATTATTTTGAATCATTTACTTAATTGTGATAAATTTGTAAGCCCATTTTATCAATATCTAATAAAACGAAAGTTTTTTTTTAAATAAACTATGAAAATATTTAGAGAAGATATTATGTAGATATCTTGAAGCTTACAAAAATCAAATTTAAACCAATTTATAGCACATCACAAATTCCCTCTCATTTCTTGAGATCTGTAATAAAATACAATAGAAACTGGACTTATTTTCCTTTAGTTTCTATAATAAAAGCATGAATCACAGATAGATATTTTAGAATGTCTGATATGATCACTTATTGTAATCTGATCTCTGTTTGAACAATAATAGTTAGTAGAAAGTTACTTGCTGAGAATGCTTTGCATTGATCGAGTGTAAATAAAATAAATTATTTTACAAATTATGCATTTCAGAAGTTCTAAGTTTTTCCATAAAATAAAAATAAATTAATTAACAGGACACTTTCTTTTACACCTGAACATTTTTTAAACCAGAATTGGAATCAACCCTTAACATTTCTTTTAGCAAAGAAAGATTGTTTAGAAAAATTAACAAAACAAAATAAATTATGAAGTTTTAGCTTTCCAACTGAAGACTCAACATTTTTTGCGACAGCTTCTTTAAAACATTATCAAATTTCATCTGCCTACACCAACTATGTAGAATTCTATCATGTTTATATATTTTTAAAATCAGATTTCACCGGACTTTATTCTAAAGATATTTGGTGTTAAAAGGTACTGTTTTTAATTTTTCGTTCACAACAAAATAATCTATTATTACAGAAATACTTACGCATTAGTGTATTCCAACGAATTATTTTCCTCTTCTTCCCCAATTGTGGCCAAATTACTCTGCCAGTAATAATCTGCATCATCACTCTCGTCACTAGATCCATCACCATCCTCCATTTCCTCCACCCTTTTGTAACACCTTTTGATCTCTATCTCTCTCGTATCATTTTCAAGATCTGAAGAACAAGTCTCTTCATTATCTTCTTTCTTAACTTCTTCTACATACTTCGCAGCTATTATTTTACCCTTTTGATCCCCTTGATCATCAAAATCAACTTTGAATATAGGTTTTACGACATCGTTTTTATCTACAACCTTCGTGTCCTTATTCAAAACCCTTGCATCTTTTTTGTCTAAAACTCTTTGCTCCCTATTCTCTAAAACTCTTTCGTCCTCCGAATCTTCCAATTCGATCGAAAGTGTCTCCATGTTAGACATATCCGCAAGTTTTCTTTTTTCCTTAGGAATGTCAGAAACAACATTGCTCTCAAATTTCCTACATTTCTCAGTAGTTTCCGTGATCCTTCGATCATCCTCCGGGTCCTCGGAGGTCGTCGAGGATTGGTTTATGTGAAATTCATCCGAAATCTTGATCTTCATCTCTACGATATCCAGAAGCATATTTGTCTGCGAATTTTCATTTTTCGATGGAAATTTATCAACTTTATTTGGAGACTTATCAATTTGGATTTTACTCGCCACATCATTGACTATCTTCTCCATTTCTTGAAGAGGTTTACACAATCCTTTTCCTGCCTTATCCACCTCTTTTTCAGAGCACAACTCCTTTTCGGAGTTGCACAAGTTTCCTGAACTGTTCAACTCAATTCCTGCACTAATCATCGTATTCTCTACCTTCTCTTCGAGCTTCATGATCTCTGGGACTTGAACCACGTTGTCCTCATCAACGACCTTGACAGGTGGTTCAGCCGGTACTGGTGGAACTTCTTTCCTCGCAGCAGTGGCAGGAGGTGGAGGTGGGGGCGGAGGTCTCTTCCTCTTTGACTTAAGGTCTTTTCTAGGCATCGGCTTGGGGGGTAAAATCGGCACCTCGGCCTCTCGATCTTCATCAGCGTCTTTGGAGGATATTTTCTCGCCATTTAACATCTGAGTCTGCTGATTGACGGGAATCCTGTTGACGTGATTCCTAATAGGCAGAGGTGGCGCCGAGTCTAAGTTGTTCGATCTCGAATCAGAATTCCCCTTATCATCATCAGCGATGTGATCGACGTCTCCATTAACGGATTCAACTATGGAAGCATCGTCTTTAATTGGCCGGAAGTGGGTCTTGGAATCAGCTGCGAGGTCAGTGTAAAAAAGGCCAGGGCTTGTTTCGTGACCATAACTTAGAGGTGCATCCTGGAAACTGAGAGGTGGTTGGAGAGTGATGGTTTCTTCGATCAGGACAGTGTTCGGTGCAACAACAGCAGTGACCCGTTCGACATCACCACGGGATTCCACGTGGGTGACAGCCTCGGAGTTGGCAAGACGTGTTAGGAGATAGTCAGGTTGATTGGAGTTGAAGTCTCGTTCAAGCTGATCGAAAGGAGACAACATCCCTGATAGGTTAAGACTGTCTGTCATGAAGTCTTTGACTTGGTTTTCATCATAATGATCAGCGGAGGGGTCTCCTTTCATGCTTTCTGCACCATGTTGTTCTGAGGTTGCTGAGGCAGTGGAAATTGTAGATATTGTGGAGACGCGGTCAGACGAGGAAAATCTGTCGACCACTGTCGAGAGGGAACTTCCGGTATCGTCTGAGGTACTGCCGTGGGTACTTGACCCGTCCTGAGACCTGGCGTCGAGATAAACCATCGCCTCAGGTGGCTCCTGAAAGAAAATTGATCAATTTAGTATTTTTGTTGAGAAATATAATCAGATTAGGATATTTCAATCATAGTACCTGCTTAGATTTTGATGCATCTGGATAATGATCCTTGGGTGCGGCTTTAGGGCTTCCGTTCTTCGAGCTGGTGCAACTTTTTGGGGACGAGTAACAACTCTCATAGGAAGCGGATTTGCTGCTATTGTTGCTGCCATGAAGAGAGTGTGGAGAGCCGTTCTGGGATGTAGGAATCGATTTCGGGCTGTCCCAGGACTTCTTCACGGGGCTTGGATTTGCTTCACCGTCCGCCAATCCTCTAGGATGTCTCAATTTCCTGGGTGGCACCGGGGGAGGTGCCGATGGCAATTCAGGGGGAATTTTAGTCTTCTCTGGCGTGGATTTCCTTTCTGCACTGACCACTTCCGGTCTCAGGGCTCCCCTACATCTCACAACGAGTTTTATTACCAACTGAGACTCCTTCAGTCTGCGAACGCAGTCTAGACGAGTCATGTGAATTACTGGTACACCATCAATTGCCATCACCTGCAAAATTGATAAATGTAATTATTGTCTGGAATGTTGAATAATTGAGGAAATATTTCAAATTATAAAAATCTCAGAAGCCAACTAAATATGTAAAAATCTATTACGTTAAGTCACTCATATTTACATAATTCGCATTAAGTCTTCTCATTATAGAAAAATGATTTGTTGTCTATAATTTGTAGCTAATTCGAAAATTATGATCGATTACATCTTTGGAGAGTATATGTGTATAAAAGTACTTCAATTGCTTGTATTTACGTACACGTGGATACTCAAGACGTCATTTTTGATGGGTATAAAATTACTTCAAAAGTTAAAATCATAAATAACGTCAAACGTGCATTTATCATTACTAGCCACGTGAGGGATACTATTTGCGTCAAAGAAATGTGATAATGCCTATGTACGTAAATTTGCACAGCACGTACATAACGTTACGAAAAGTGGCGTTTCATAATTTCGGCACTAAGCCGGGGAACGGTTAACGAAAAATGGAATTGTGTATGTATCTTTATATACAGAAATGCTTCAAACTGGTTTTATGGGAACACATTTTGCCGATATACATTCTGCATGCAACCGCAACGCGGCCATCGTGTTCACGCGAATATTTGCACAGTCAGTTCGCTCTGCAACAGTAATTGCGCGGTCATATTGGTTACTTTGCGGTTGCACATGGTCTTTATCGCTTATTGGATACCTTGGGTTCCCATACGTATAATAACAGTCAATACGTATGGGACAGCACTTACAAAATGACGATGTCTTCTTCAGAAATTCTGTAAGTATGGTGATGTTTGGAAATGTATGGGAGTGTTTTGTGCACATTATGGTTATGGTGAACAAAAAGAAATTTTGTAATATTTTAGGTCGAGTAACGTGTCTTTGATTCTGATAATCAAATTCGTTGAGCAAATTTCATTTAAATTAGATATTTTCTAAATTTCAAGTTCTTAGTTGCAAATTCATATCACCGACATTTACCGACCTAGAGATTTTTTGCGTCTAATGGCGAAGTGAGATTGATAGAATTGTTCTAAATTTCTTTTTTATTCACACGTTTTTAATATCTCTTAGACCAGAAATTATATCCCCTAAATTGAATCTCTTTCTGTACCCAGCGGTACATACATCGTATAAATTTATCTTTGTTTCATTACTAGTCAATAAGTATTAATAGCTATATATTACAAATATATAATATTTGAATACTAGGGGAGCGGCGGCAAATACGGCGCGGCGGCTAATGTGGCGCGTTCGAGTTTTCGAATATTAACGCACTTTCTGCTTGTGGAGATAGTTTCATTACATGTATATATGTTTTCAACCTTACATTATTTAAAAATTGTGATAATTAAATTAATTGCCTGATTTTTATGACGAAAAGTTAGTTTTGGTTCTTTCGCTTGTATTGTCAGAGTAGCTAAAAACAAGTAAAAAATTACAGAAGTTTCGTGTAAACTTATAAAATTTTTTGAAAATATACTGTTCCGAGTTTCTTGATTGCTTTAAAGTTTAACATTTTGAGTAAAAATAATAAACTTTTATGTAAAAAATCTTTATTAAATACTATTCACATGCGACTAATATGGCGCATTCAGGACTAAAATCGGCAGGTAACTTGGCGCACAAGTTTGTGGTTTGTTTTGATCCGAGAATTTTGTAGTAACAAAGTGCCGGTTTTAGTTAGAAGGTAAGAAATATTTACTCAAAGTAATAATATTTCGTTTCTAATTTGTATAAAAAAGTTTTATTCCAATAATTATCGTGTATTTTAGAGTTATTTTCGAATAATTGTATTTTGAAATCGTTTTACCAGTTTTCGGGTTAGGTTTGTTCTGACAGATTAAATATTTAGAAGGTTCAGAGTAATGATATTATTTGAATGTTGAATCATTATAACTGTTTTGGAGAAGAATAAAATTTACTTATTGTTAATATAATTTTGATTTATTGTTTATAAAACGTCTGTAAGCTTATCATAAAATACAAAATTTGTAGCACTCCTCAAATTATTGTGAGACAATCTGCACTGTTAAAAAAACATTTTTTCTTCAAATTTCGGCAGACATAATCCCTCAAATATGTTAATAATATTAAGCGTAAATATATTTATCTCATTTTTATTAAATTTTACTAATTTTTCTTCATAATTTGTTTTTTATTTAATAATTATGAATTGAAATCGAAACGCGCCACATCACCAAACAAGGTAGGACAACTTGCCGCAGATGCACTTTTTGAAAAACACCTTAATTAACTGTTTTAATGAACTTAAATTCAATTATCTCCATGCATAGAGCATTGGTAAGATATTAGCCTAAACAAAATATATTTGATTACAATATTTGAATTTTAATCGTGCATTTTTCTTTATGTGCGCCGCATTCGCCGCCGCTCCCCTATTATAGATAAAATTTTAAGAAGCATAGCTGAAATATTCCTTTTTCATGTATTGTTCTAAAGCCAAATTATTATAATTTGTTGAACACTGATTGATATATAAATGGATAATTGTTACCGCACAGTGTAAGCGTAATGCTTGTGTTACCTTGATGTATCTTTATTATGTTGTTAACTGATTTTTTGTACATTTTAAGTGCCACAACTGTTTAATATAACGATTTCATCGCCTAATCAATTAATTACACTTATTGGTTAATTGCATTGCTTATTCAATCAATACTTATATTATTACCAGAGGATGCTGACGTGTATGGGTGTACACTTTATAATGAATAGCTCCAATTAACGCAGATTAAATGCAAAGTGTTCTTAATAAAAGTATTAGCCTTTGATTAGATACATTAAGTGCTTCACTTTATGTACATTGATCTACACTATTTTTCAGGTATTATTATAGCATATAAGTGTACAGATTAGTAGTAAATCATAAAGTTTCAAAATCTCAGTTACATTATTTCTTTATATTTATATTTCTTTATTATAATTTTTTTTCTATGTTACGGATCGGAACGTTTTAGATTGGACCCGAGTTTAAAACGTTCCTCATGGGTTCGAATTTGGGTTTCGGACCCGAGCCGAATCTAAAAATTATAAAATTCCGAACAGTACGGCCCAGACCCGAGTCCTTTAAAATTCTTTAAAGTCTGTAAATGGACGCTTTCGAACTTAAATATTTCGATCCCTGTTTCAAAAAAGCTCACAAACGATTATGTATTTTGGATTTTCATAAATACTGAACATTCCTAATAATAATCCGCAATTCGCAGCTAATACATTCTGTTCGCAGCATGAAGTTGGTTCGCAGAGATGCTTTTGCTTTTAATCTTGTTTTTTAAATTTGTTCGTTTTATCATTTAAAGTTTAGAAACACATAACGGATTAATTCTAAATCTTCGAAATTCTAGAAAAAAAAAGAATTACCAATTGGAAATTAATATTTTCGAAATAAATGTTTGACGTTTTACTTACTACGTTTCATTTTTTCATCACTTAAAATACTTGGGATAAAGGAAAAGCTTTAAACATTTTTGACTTCTAATATCAGTTGCAGTACAAATAATTAAATTAATAAAATCTATTACAATTACAATTTTTTAATTATGAAAGTTGTATGACTTCCCTCTTTTTAAATTTTTCAACACTGTAAATTCAAAAGTTTTAAATCATGTTGATCAGCTTTCAGCTTGAAACTTTCAACATTAAATGATTTCAAACAGCAATCGTTTAAAATTAAACAATTTAAAATTAAAAAATTTAAATAAGCGAAGAAATCCCAATTCAAAGTCTTGAATTTTCTGTTTTCTCTGAATTCCTTGAATATTCTGAGTTCCATAAATTGTTCAAATTCTCTGAATCCCTTGAATTCTTTAGTATACTTGAAAATTATGAATTCTTGAAATTCATTGAATTCTAGAAATCCCCTAAATTCTTTCAATCCCCTAAATTCCTTAAATATTCTGAAATCTCTAAATTCTTTGAATTTCCTGAATGCTCTGAAATTCTCTGAATTCCCTGTAATCCTTGAATATCCTGAATTCTTTGAATATTCGAAATTCCTCAAATATTTAGATTTTTTTTAATTCCTTGAATTCTCTGAAATCCTTGAATATTCCTTCAAGTCTGCTGAATTCCCTGAATTCACAGAATTTCTTCAATTCCTTTAATTCTTCTGAATTCTTTGCATTATTTTAAAGTCCTTGAAATTCAGGCAGTTCTCAGAAGTCAGGAAATTCCACTAATTCAAGGAATTCAGATAATTCAGAGAATATAGATGAATTCAGATATATCTAGGAATTCGGAGGCATTCAGAAGATTTTAAGAAAGTTTAAAGAATTCATAAGGATTTGAAAGAGGTCTAAAGTATTGCAAGCAATTCAAAAGAATACAAAATCATTAAAAACTGAATATTTTTGAGGTAGCTTTCCAATTTTCCAAGACAAAACTGTTGCTTGAGAAATAAAACCATGGCTCTTAAATTATCTTTTTTGAATGATTAAACTATAGAATTTTAAGTTTGAATCATACTAATCTTGTTTTATATTTGTATATTATTAATTAGCAATGCAATGCTTCCCGCACGCCTATAATATTGCTAGTATAGAATAAATTGAAAATTAAACAAGAAGTGTCTCGTCGTCCCGAAATTCAGGATGAGTAGTCAAATATTTTTCATACGCTTGGCTAGTCGTCCCGAATTTTCCGGACGACTAAAGTCGGGGCCAAAAGTCGAGGCCCCTAACATCTTTTGATTGCAACTCGCTCGAAAACAACTCTGAATTGTTTAATAAAAAGCATCAAAAACTTTAAGTCTTCCAAATTTAACGATATGATCACTTTTATCCTATAAAATTCGTGTTGATAGCTTTTCAGAGGGCAAAACATCCTAAAAGAACGAGGTTTTTCGGCCTGCTTTTTCAAGCGTCGACTTTCACCTGTTCCCAGAAAGCGGTCGACGTTAGAAAAAAACTGAACAAATGCAGAACTCTTTATCTTGAGAACGAATGAAAATAGGAAGCCGTTTAATGGCTCCAAATATACAGTTTTGTGATGTGAGCGCAAAAAATATGATTTTGAATATTTCTGACTTTAAACAGTGTCGGCGCGTGGGCCGGCACAACAGGATAAGTGGTAGAAAAAGTACCCTTTCAATGACAGTAGTAACTCCAGAACCAAGCCGACTCCGTTCCTATTGTCATCGAAAGGGTACTTTTTTCTACCACTTATCCTG
>CAKNYM010028450.1:0-10852 GCA_932195095.1 Andricus curvator | reverse complement strand
TTCAAACAAATCTTTTTGTTTGAATCAAAAAAATCGTTTTCTCAGTGTAGAGGTTAGACCCAAAATGTATATGTATAAATGAAGATCGCTGCCGGCTGTTACCGCCATGTTACTAGTCTGACAGGGAACGGTTGCAAACAAGCCTCCCTAGTAAACTACGGCGATTATGCCGTTACCTGCTAGGAGACTGAGATACAAGTAACAATTCCTCTGATAACATGTGATCATTCAGGAACCTTTCAGGATGGTAACAGGTTAGCTGGGTACGTATTTTGATGCGCTGATTACGAATATCATAAGGTAAAGTGGCCATTACTGGGACACTTACGACAACCTAAGTTTACATAAAAGAAAAATTATAGCTGGTAGCCAACACATTCGTGATCCGATTCCTACAATAATATACGATGATTAATGCATTATACGTATTAAAATACTGTATTTGCATAGATAGTCATTTTAACCATTACTGAGACAGCAGTTTTGGGGTTAACCCTAAAGTGAGACACACCATGCCCAATACTGGGACAAGCAAAATTGAATGGGGCTAATTAGAATGAAGTTGCGAATTCACTTCAAACTTGATAGATACATTAAAAGAATAAAAATCGATTATATTGTGGAACATAAGAACGTTATTTATTTATCTTAATTTTTCAATAAAATACATACCAACACAAACATAAACATTTTTCATATCAACATGAACTTTTTTTCCTTAAATTAAATCATTTATTTTTTATCTCTTAGAAAACATTAAACGTAATACAGTCTTTAAATGTTTGGTAACAGTTTAAATACCTAACTATAAGTATAAACAATCTTTAAATCCTTTCTTGTTTTATTTATAATTTTGATTGCAGAGACTGCACTTCAACATTCACAAGTTCTCCTTAAATTTTTGCAATATTATTGATTAAGGTGTTCATCTGCTCTTCTAATACAACTCGGGTTTCTTTATTCGCTTCATTTTTTATGGTAATTTTAAGAGCTTTAATTTGTGAATTCAAACTTCTTTTGTCGTTACTTAACTGCTTCTTCTTCTCTTGAAAAGATTTAGCTACGGTCTTTTCCTTGTCTTTAAATACCCTCTTTTGTTCTTTCTTTTTTTTTATTCAATTCAATTTGGGTTTGTCGTAATATTTTCTCATTCTCTTTTTTTCTGAAGAGTTTCCAGAACTTTTCCTACAGTATTGACCGTGACCTCACTCGTTTCAACTTTCCTCTTTTTCGGTTTAAATTGTGGGTTCTTAGCAAATTTGAGAATTTCCTGAGAGATATTCAAATCCTCGTTAGCTATAATATAAGTATACATTGAAAATATTATTAAAAATATGGTATGCTATGTTAGCCATATATATTAGCAAAATAAGTATACTCACTTGTAACAACCTTAGCTTCTTCGTTTTGATTCAAAGTTTTTGATAAGATTGTTTTTTCTGTTGTTAAAGTTTTGTTGCTCGTAGAAATTGATGGGCAACTTGTAGATAAATCTGAGACTGCGTCTTTTTCAGTATCACTGTGGAGACTTGATAGACTATTATCAGGATTGTCATTTATATTGCCGATCGATTGACTTGTAGAATCCAATGACTCATTGGTAGATACGTCTATGACTGTATCTACTTCTTTGCCACTATGTAGACTTGAGAAACTATCATTCAATGAATGGTCCTGACCATTAGTAGATTGTTAAAAAACGGGGGTTTCAACGTAAGTGCTCACATCTGGAATAGTAAAAATATTAATTATAATTTTGAATATATTTGAAATTTGAATATATTTGAAATTTGAATATTAATTATAACCAACGTTGTGACTTTTCAGAAGAAACACTACTTGACACTACTTGACAATACTTTAAACGTACTTGACAAACTATCGTCAGGAGTAGGAATCCCACAGATATATAAAAGATCATCTGTCATAAGTGCCTTGGTTTCAACAATAGTCTTTTCGACGACATAAGTGCTTACGTCTAAAAAAATACATGAATTATTATTACGAACATAATCAGAATTTAAATAAAAATTTTAACTAACCTTGTAACTCATTAGGAGCGACAGAACCAGTATTCTCATGTGCACTACATGTCTCATTCAAAGTTATATCTTCCTGATTTTAACTGAATTGAAAGAATTTGCAGGCTGACTCAAGTTATCTAACCTGCTGTTTTCTATCAAGTCTTGTTGAAATACTATTTCTAAATTGGTAACATCTAGATTTTCAAATGCCATTGCGGTGTCATCTATGACATCAACAACTCCAATATTGCTAACATTTTTCGTTGGATTCTGATTTTCGATTCTTATAATATCATCTAAGATGAAGAATAAAATTTATAGTTCTTATCACATCATCACAAAAAATGAAGATAAATAATTAAAACATTAAGCTTTAAAAAATCATATGGAAAATTGATCGGACCTTATAATTTACAATTATTAAAATAAGTTGACTCATGAATGGTTAAAAACAGTATACATTAAATAGTTGCATTAAGAAAATACAAAAGTCAAATTTATTTACCAGAAATCCCTCTCAATTTTCTCCAAATTTCAAAAAGACCTTCTAACTTAACGTCTCCAGTCCAGAATTCATTCAATTCATTTCTTCTAAAATCATCTAATACACTGGAAGAAAGACATTCCCTTTCGAAAGTCTGGAGGAACGTGTCACTGTTACTGGATGAGCTATCTGCAGCAGTTATTTCCACTGTATCCTCAGCAGTCAAATTTTGTTTATTTTTTTTTCCTTTTGCTAAGTACATTATACTGTACTGCATCAGGGTTGAACGGAAATAGTCCACATCCTCGGAACCCACTCACAATGCAGTTTGAAAAATTCTATGAGTCCAAAGCTGTCTTCAAAATTTCAGCGAACATGTATTTTTTAACGTCTACAACATTATTCTTTATCCTCCAGGCGTCATTAGCTTCTTTATACTTGTCTTTTAAAACATGAAACAACCCTACATCCAGAGACTGTATAATGTGGGTAGAATTTGGATACAGTCCGATCAACTCTATTTGTTTTTCTTGACAAAATTTTGCTAACGGCATCGTTAAATGTGAGGAATGGTTATCTGCGTATAAGATGACAGGAAACTCAATCCTATTTTCAACCAGCCAGTTATAGAAAACATTCACTATATACTTATAAAAACTGTCAGACGTCATCCAACCTTTTTCTGTGTTGCCTACCGCCCAATCACTGTGTATTTTTTCCAAGACTTCTTTTCTCGGAGTAGTTTTAAGATCAAATAAGATCATCGGAGGAAGTAGTTGTCCAGATGCAGCCGCAGTAAACAGAACAATAAGATTCACTTTCTCGTTCCCACTTACAACCTCGTAGATAGCCCTCGCTCCTTTCTCGGTAATTACAGCATCATTCATTGGAGGCACTAACATAAAGGGTGATTCATCCAAATTGAATATCCTTTTTGGATCTAAGTTCAAAAGATTTTTTTCCTCTAGGTATATCTTCAATTTAGCAAACCACTGTCGTAAGTCACTCTCTGATACAGATGCCCGAGTAGTAGTAAGATTTTGAGCAAAATGGATACTCAAGTTGCTATGCCGCATCATGAACAGTCGATACCATTTGTATTCTGGTCGAGCATTGTTGAAAGGATTATCCCTTCCTGTACTCATCACATAATCTTTAACTGTATCCAACAACAGTTTTTTATTAACAGGAAAACCCCGTTCAGCACGACAGAGAATCCACGCGACAAAGTTTTCTTCTTCAGACGCAGTGAGCACTGTCGGAGCATCTTTTTTGGAGTTTAGTGCTGGTTTATCACTCTTCTTGAACCTGTACAGCGTGCTCTTGGGAACTCCGAAGCTGTCTGCTGCTTCACGATAAGACTTCCCCTTGTCAACTGCGTCCAAAGCTTCTTTGATCGACTGCACACTATAATTCCTCTCTATTCTTTTCTTTTTCATTTTATTGGTTTTACTTTTCTTCTTTGATGTACTTTCAGATCCGTTTTTTGTAGTTTTGGCCAAGTTTTGGCCAAGTATAATACATATTAATATAAATATTTATTGATTGTTTATTAGAAAATTAAATCGAATAAGTATGATACAATAACTTACCTAGACTGTATATAGAATTAGAGGTTAGATTGATCCACACACAATACTGCACTTCAAGTAATTTTCATACCGACTAGAAGTACTTGACTACAAACGTCAAGTTCAACAATAATGTTTAAACTATTTCTAGGTATAATTCATTGCAAAATATCGTTTAAAACAATATTGAAATACACGTCCCAGCAATGGAAACGCGGATATGCAACTCACGCTGACGAGTCTGAAACTGGGACGCCCACCGCCATCCCGTTTCAGTTTAGGGAACTCATTCAAAAACTTGTTCAATAATGGAACACAAGATTGAAAGAAAAATATTCAATGAAATAATCAAAATTAGCACCCATTTCGTTCATAAACGTAAGCAACATGTGTAGAAATAATATTTCGCCTATGTATGTGCAAAATTTCATTAAATCAAGGACAGAAAAGTTAGGCTCATACTTTTGAAACACAAGCAAAATGGCGAGTTTTTACGAGGTTCATACGTAGAGGGAAGATAGGTATAGAGGCGACAATGCCCACCAAGTTCAGAAGATTGGCGCGGGGAATGAGACGTCAGGAGTAGGCTTAGTTCGGGAACCAGCGATGCGAGGCGCTAGTATCCCGAACCAGTAAACGGATAGGAGGGAAGGAGGGACGGAACCAGTGCTTCACCGATAGAAAGTATGCTTAATGTGTGTGAGTGGCATGAGCCAAGAATGTGTGTGGTATATGTGAGTCAGAAGACAGGATAAGCGTGAGAAGTGAAAGAAATTATTACTTGCCAGGTTTTCACCGTAACCAAGAACTGCTGCTAAATCTCGTCGATTTTGAATATTTGCCAAATATGCATTTCATTAAAAATGAATTTTCAAATGTATAGAATAGTGTATTAATTATCTCAGTTAGAAGAAATAAATGAAAATAATCATTCAGAATTTCCCTAGGGTAGCATTTTATACTTATTTATTTCTGAGTCAGTATAGTAATCCCCCTATTGTCTAGATCATTTGATTTTTTTGATTGGAAAAATAGAGAATTGAAAAATGTAGATATACAATTTAGAAAGCAGGACGTATATTAATTAAAAGAAGCAAACTGAAACTTCTTGGTTCTAAAAAATTATCGGAATTGCAAGTCTTTCTCCATTACAGAAACGTAGATAAAGTTTCTTGGTGACTATCAGCTGTCAAATTGTAATTTGTTAAATATACTTTCATAAAAATAAGTTTCTTATACTTTTACAGTACTATTTTTCAATCCAATTTTACTTTGGACTTAGTTCACTATCTTCGATTTCGCAAATTCAATGAATCAACATTCTTGTTAACACTATAAAAATACTATTATTTCAGAGCTATTTCCAGGTATTGAAATACGACTAAAAAACCTGTCTTGAGTCATATTAAAATGAAACCGCTGATGGGATTCCAGAGTCGTTTTTCTACATTGAAAATAATAACAGCATGAAGTTATCATATTTAAAAAAAGACCTCTGGTTTTTACAGAGAATGTTTGATAATATTTTGAACAGTTTCTAATAATAACTATGAGTATTCATTCTGAAGATTGTGTGATAATATATCACTAATATCCCAGAGGGCACAAAACCATGATCATCCCTAGAACGTCCTTGGGACATCCCTAGGACGTCCAATGCCAGTCCAATCAAAGTCTCTAATACGTCCAATGTCGAAAGGTGTCCTAAAGACGTCTTAAAAACATAGGACGTTCTCGGGACATCTTTTGTACTGACATTAGACGTCTTAAGAGCATCCCCAGGATGTCCAAAAGACATGTTCCAAAAGACATCTTAAGGATGTCCCGAAGACTTCTCTAGGACATCCTTCATTTGTTTGTCCACTGGGAGCATAATACTTTCCTGAACGTAGCAAAAAGCGTTTGTTTATTTATAACTTAACAGCATATGAATATTAGGTGTGCTTAAACAAAAGCAAGTCCGAATTTCAACGTGCATTTTCGATTTTTTTGTTTCTTGTGGGTTAAAAATGAACCACGTGGAAGGAGAAATAAATTGGTTTGTTTTTACAGAAAAATTGATTTTTCTCGAAAAAGGCAGGTCATTACGCAAAATTATATACAGAATATAAAAGACGTGACTCATTAAAATGATTTTTTATCGTAATTATTTTTATAAATATGCATTCTTAGGGAGATATGCGAAGGAAATTGTTTTAACGTAGTGTGAATTATCTATCCCGCTTATGGAGAGGTCTTCAAGTATGCATCATTTATGAAGAGACTGATGATCCAAAAATACTCTTTTTAATAAGCCGCATCTTTTACATTCTTCATCATTTGCCAGTATGATCAGCTGTTTTAAAAAAGATGAATCTTTGTGTAAAACCAGACAAATTTACTATAAGCGACCTCTAAATATTATCTGATTCATGTCTCTTTTCACGTGGTTCATTTATAATCCAAAGGGAACAGAAAAATCGAGTCTGCAAATTGAGATTCGGAATTCTTTTTTCTTTTATATACCCCTTATAAATATTTTAATTTATAATTTATTATTATTAATTTTCGCCTTACTTCATTTGCTACAAAAATATGTCTTTGCATATTTATGGCGAATAGATCCCTTATTTTCATGGAAAAATGTAGATATTATGTTTTTCATTGAATTATTCTTTTAAGCTGATGGTAATCATATTTTTTAACATTTTTTCCATGATAATATTAGTTTCTAATCTTTCCAGTACGACATTGCAATCACTTATATTTTTAAAAAACTTGTACTCAGTCATAACACAAAACTTGTTGTTTGTAGAAATTTGTACGAATATAGTATTTATTAATATATGCACAAAAAATTTAGTTATAAATAATGTTGAAATTTCATAACTATATGAGATATAAATGCTTTCTGGGGAAAGAAATAACAAAAATATGTAGAACTTTAATTTTCAACCGCTGGACTATCAGGATCTATTTGGACGTTTTTACCTGCGTTTATTGACGCTCCTAAAAGATAAAAAAGAGGCAAAAGACAGCAGGAAAATGCAGAAGATGCCGAAAATAAACAACGTTTAAAAAAATTCCGTCATATGTAAAAGTTTGAATATAGTCCAGGCATCTTGTACGAAAAAATTTATTTTCATCTGGAACGGTTTGTTACTTATGTTATTAATGCCGTTGCCGTTTTCCGTAGGATATTTGCCGAACGAGCTATTTAAAAAACTTTTTCTGGTTAAAAATAGCAAAAAATGTGTTTTTTTTCAGAGTCCTAATTCTTGACCTATGAAGGCTGGAAGATGGTTTTTTTTACATTTACACATAATTTTCTACATGAAATTTTTTTCTCTGTCATCATTAACATAGATTTACCCACAAAAGAATTATTTTCAACAAACTAAACACGAGTAATTTGCTCTGAAGAATACGTCAAAAGTGGTCAAGTTTGGGAGGCCATAACTTATGACACTTTGAGGTTCGGTCATTGTTCTTTTTAGAATTACTCGAAATTGCGTACACTTTAATTAGAATGGAGAATATTTTTTCGTAAAATTGACAGGTTCTAAAGTACAAATATTAACTTCAGAATTGGGTTTTTAGCCTCCTTTTTGAAAAAAATCGGGGTTCTTTGAAGACATACAACTCTGCGCCTATTCTTGAAAGAATTTTCTTCTTTTTTTTTTAACTTTTTCAGAATTTTCTAAAGTTTACGAAAGCAGTCTACGAAAACACTGTTCTTGGAAAATTGTTCAAAAATATTTTCGGGAAGCGTCGTAGTCATGTTTGGAAAAGTTGAAGTTCCCATCCCATTGAAATTCTCAGTGAAACGCTATAGAAAACGGACGCGGTCAAAAATTACAAGATGCCTGGACTAATATGACGAGAGTTTTTCAGACGGAAAGTTATTGTTTTTAGTGGTAATGTTGATCCACTGCAATTTGCCTTTCTATATGTAGGGTGCTTCAAACCTTCCTTGCCACTCTGCAATAGTAAATTTTGGATTACAACATAAACGTTAGGGTTGTTAATGAATTTTCCTTACATATAAATCTCTGTAACAATTTCAGAACTTTGCAGGTGTGAAAATGGAATGTGCGTTATTTTCAATACTTTTCACGTATAAATTCTATGGAAACAATCAAATATTTATAAAGCAGATCGTTATGTCTTGTAGTCTTAAGAAATAAGAATATTCTCTCCATTTTCAGTACTGAACTTTTTTTAAATGAAAAATTTGGACAAAGCAACCATTTTTTACATAACAATTGAAACATTTGTTACCGTATTGGTAAAAGTATAGGAAATATGATTGTTTGTTGTTTTGGTAAAAATATCTATTTTTGTACTCAGGAGCCGTGTATAAATTACGTGAAGAAATTAATTACGTCAAAAAAATTATTTATCGGAAAATTCCCGTAATGGGGCATAATACTCTGTCTGATTTTTCCCTACATTAACAATGTTAGAATTGCAAGAGCCTATACTGCTGGAGAGTATTCTTCTTTCTACGTGTAGATTAATAAATATCAATTTTGTCGAATAAATACGTCCAAATTATACAAATAATATTAAAAGTTGAAACCCTCAAGGATATTGTATATCATATTTTAGTGGAGAAGCAAGAGAAGAAATGTATTTCTTGTTTATTAGTTCGTTATTTAATATTATAGGATTTTGTTATTGTTATACTTTTAATATTTTTAAATGTTGAGTTAGAATCGCAATTTTTATTTTTTTTTAAGTGTTTCATTGAAACAATTTCTGCACTTGAGCTCTCGAATTTAAACTCGCTGGACGCTCGAAAACGCTAAAAGCGTTGCCCCGGGTCTCAAGGAATGGGAATTTTCAAATTCACAAAATTAATTTTCTAGATGTAGGCTTCTATATTTTAACAAGGCATATTTAGAATTTTTATGTCTTAAAATTAGTTTTAAGAATAAAAATTAAAAACTGAAAAGAATTTTTTTTTCCTAATATTCAATAAGTAATTAAAACATAAATCATCACAACAAATTTTATTGAAACTCTTTGAAAGTAAGGACACATACAAAGTATACTCAGCGAATGCCTACAAAATAATAAAAAGTTTAAAATGACATTTTGTTTAATAATATCCAATTGCAAATTAAGGCCGATCTGTAACCACATTTTTCAACTTTCGGAAACAAAAAGTATCGAGGCCACTTCAAATCTAAAACAACTTCCAGCGAGAAAGTTGTTCTATATAGATCAAAGAAAATGTCTGGAATATTTTAGATAAATTCATTCAAAATTGACTGAAATATGTACTTTGTAAAATAGTACGAGAGTCGGGTGAGTTATTGGATCCGAGAGATTAACTGTACCTACGATAACGATAAAATTTTTTCTTATTTATAAGTTTCTTTTTGAAGTTGTACCTACATTATTCAGATTTTTTCCATGAGTGCAGAAAGATAAGTATGAGAGTAGAGAATGTATAAGTACAAAATCAAATAATGCAAAAAAATGCCCATAAATTTTATTATAATTCTAAGAAAATAATTATTGTATGCGAAGGACATTATTTGTACATTTTTATTAGTGTATTGATTAATAAGTTCACGTGTTTATTATGGTTACAATTTAAAAGTAAATAATATTCAATAAATGCTCACATATTGTAATAATAATGACTATTGTAATTAATCATTCTAAGAAAAGAATTATTCGTCTAAGCGAATAAAAAAATTTCTAATGGGGTCATTGAAAAAAAACTCTTTTGTTTTTCAATTTTAACTTAAAATATTAAAATACAAAGTTTCAAATGAAAAACGCATCGGTGGATATTTCCATTCACGAAAATATTGGAAGAAAGTGAATATCCAGAATATAGTTCGGAAAGACCAGTCCAGGTATAAGGGTTCTAAATTTTTTGCAGTTCGACTCATGTACACGGCACACTCTCTTCACCTACCCCACTGACACACGTTAAGTGTGTCGTTAAGTGCCGTCTCGCTCCCCCTAGCGCGCATCAAGCTGCCCGCTGCATTGTCGCCTCTATACCTATCTTCCCTCTACGGTTCATACGCATTCATTGAGGACCACTTTTTATTAATTTTTAATAAAACATTTCACTTATCAAAATAAAAACAGATAGTGTAATTAAATAATTAAGAACTTCGAAAATATTAAACAATTTTTACTTTTATGTTCTATTTTAAGATGTAATAGATAGCAAACATTATTTATCATCGTCTCAGTATAGGACACACTTTTTACACTGTCCCAGTAATGGCCACTTTACCTTAGTGAAAATTGGCGCAAATTTGAATTTATTGTCGAAAATCATGAAAACCCCATAAAATCATGTTTTTTTTCATTTATTTTCGTAAATAATGGGAATTTTGAAAAATATTTTGAATAAAACTTGTGGAGCATAAAAATAATCCATCTTTTGTCTTCAGTACATTTCTTCTCTAAAACCATTTTTGGACAAAAAAAATAAGATTTTCCAAAAATGAGCCTAGAAATAAAAATTTACTGGAAAATTTACGCATTTACGAAAATGCGTTCAGTTACGCTCTTCCCCTTTTCCAGGTTTAAGTGTGTGTGTGTGTGTGGGGGGGGGGCTATGTATTTATTGACTGGTTACGGAAATTTGTTCAGTCACGGTCGTCCCCTTTTCCGGGTTTAAGTGTGTGGGGAGGGGGGACGTATTTACTTACTGGTTACGGAAATGTGTTTAGTCACGGTCGTCCCGTTTTCTAGGTTTAATGGGGGTGGGGTGGTACAAATATACTGACTAGTTACGAAAATGCGTTCAGTTACGCTCG
>CAKNYM010028449.1:0-10458 GCA_932195095.1 Andricus curvator | reverse complement strand
GTTCCCATGCAATTCCTTATTGGAGATACGTTGCAGGCGTCAGATACTGCTAGATTGAGACAATGAGGAGCACAATGCACGTACAGAGCTAAGGGTAAAGTTTCTCTGACAGCAGCTTGTACACCGTTAAATTTCCCACTCATAGCAGCAGCTCCCTCATAACCTTGACCGCGAGCTTTGCTTATATCTACACCAAACGAGCGTAAACTGTCCAAAATTATCGGAGCAATACCTCTTCCTGTCATGTCTAGAAGTGGAACGAACTGGAGAAAATTTTCATTTACTATACACTTATCACTATCAAAATAACGAACACACAAAGACAATTGTTCAATGCAAGCAATGTACTGTGTTTCATCCGCAAGGATCACAAAACAACTTGAAGCATTAACTTCTTTTACAATTTGATTGCGGATAACGACATTGCACGCATCAAAAATTTCATTTTGTATCGTAGGACTTATGTACTGCGCATTCTTGCTACTACCTTCTAACATTTTTTTCAAATCATTATCGTGTCTACCGCTATAGCGCAAAAGAGCTCGAAAATTACCATCGTTATCGTCTGGTTCCTCGAATACGTCGTTGATGGGACCGGACTCTCTGTGACCTCGCAGAGGAAGACCCTGTCTTCCACAAAATATCACGTTTTCAATTATTGGTGCTAATTTCTTCCGGTTTTCTGATATTTGGCGTTTCTTTTCATTGTCCAATTGCACATCAATTCCTTCATTTTTTCCAGATATAAGGTCGCAGAGGCCTTCTGCATTCTCGATACTCTCTTTGTGATACTCATATTTCTCATGTTTAGAGAATCGTTCCAGTGCATCTTTCCAATTATCGAAGGGAACGGTTCAGAGTTTACCTTCAAAAGTAAAAGTTCGATTACAACTCTTCCTGCTTTAAATAATTCGTGCAAACAATATCTAGGTTTCGACCTAATTTTAAAGTTAACGTTACAATTACAAAGGATTATGAAGGTTGAACTTGTTTTTAAATGTTTCAATTTTTTATAATCAGCAAGTATTTGCTCAAAGATATATTTGATCTAATCGCATGTTTTGAGTTATATTGCAAGAAATTTGGATGGCAACAATATTATGATGGAGAAAATTATTCTTAAAATTATTCTTGTTAATAGTATAAACAAATGCATTATTCAGAAATTTTTCAACAGAATTTGTTTTTTTTTTCGATGTCAGTTCTTTAAATTAGAGACTTTAGATTTGGAGACGGAAATTTTAGTTTTTTTCCAATGCTTGCCCTTCCAATTTGGAACTTCACGATAATTTTAGCAACACTTATAGTTAGTTGATTGATTTTATGTTTTTTTTTTTTTTAACAAATTGAATTAAACGAATATATTCTTCGGGCATTTGTCGACGGTCATATTCGTTTTTTTCCACGTCAGTCCTTTTACTTGCGAAGTCCATGGTAATTTCATCAACACTCATACTTATTTCATAAATCGTATGATTTTTTGAACAAATTTAATAAACAAATTCATTATTCGGGTATTTCACGAAGAAAAATATTCTTTTTATTTTTCAATTTCAGTCCTTTCAATCTTTATTGATCCGCAAATAGTTCATCATAGACAAAAGTGGAAGAAAAAGGTAATTCTGCTCGATCCTGAAGAAGCAGCCTTATTAAAAGAATGAAAGTAATAAAAGACTAATACTAAAAGGACTGAATTTGAAAAAAACGTTTTTTCTCAAAAAATGCCCAAATAATGCATTTTTTAAATAAAAAAAAATGTTCTGAAGGAAATCATAACATTTATCAACGAATTATGAATTTTGATGAAATTATCATTTTAAAAGGATTGACAATGAAAAAGAAAAGATTTTTTTTTTGTCGACAGATAACCGAATAATGCACTTGCTTATTAAATTTGTTTAGAAAACATCAAATTTACCAACTAAATATGAATGTTTCTGAAATTATCATTAAGTTCCCAATTAAAAAGAGTGTCATTGAAAAAAACTAATTCTTCCGTCGACAAATGCCTGAATATTGCATTTATTTATTAAATTTGTTCTGGAAAATCATAAAATTATAAACCAATTATGAATTTTTCGAAAATCATTATGAATGTCATAACTGACATAAAAAAAATTCATTTTTCTATCGATATTTGCCTGAATAATGGATTTGTTTATTAGATTTTTTTATAATATAACCAGAATGATCTTAAGAGGAATTTTACTTATATAATATTGTTTTCATTCAAACTTTTTGCAATATAACTTAAAAACGTAAAATTATTGAAAAAATATAGAAACACACTTTCAACAAATAATTTGTTTATAAACTTTTTAAAAATTATTATCATGATGAAACATCTATAACTGATGTTACTCTATGAAACGTAGGCGATTGTAATAATTTCCCTATTATTTAAGAGCACCGAGAACGTTAAATAGAAAAAATTGCCATTTTTCGTCATATTTGTTTGTTTATAAAAAAACTGAAAAACTAAATAAAAAAGCAGGCTCGTCAAAACGCTAGGAAATTTTATCAGCTTTTTTCAAATTGTTTACACCTAAATCGGAAATTATTTGTGGGCTGTACTTATTTTGAACCAAAAAAGTCATTTTTTCACACTGTGTGTTGTAGGGCCCATATAATTCCTTAAAAGATGCCCTACAAATATCTTTAGTGTATTTTTAGAAACGAAATTTTATTCAAGAATAATATTGCTGACAAAAATAAGAATTGCACAATTCTTTAATGAATATGTTTAACTAAAAACGTGCCAAAATGATGTATAGAGAGTCCTTCAAAGAATAACATGAGGCCTACAACATTAGGATTAAATCAGAATTGTAACTTTCATTTAAAACGGAAAAGTATAAGCATACGCTCTAAATAAAACGTTCCAATGACAAAAAAGCACTAGGAAAAAGATCGCCAAGACCCAGGAATCGAAATTGTTAAGAATTTTTTTCAGAAAACAGGGGTGAAAAATATCTTAGAAAATTATTTATTGAAATCCCCAGAAATTAAGAAGACTTTCTTGACATCCAGGAATGTCAAAAAATTGAAACATGCGAAAATTTAAAAACTCTGTAAACAAGAAATTTTTTATATTCTTTCGAGCACGCGTAACTAAGATGCCTATCTATTGATTCTAAATTATACTTTCCTAGGATCACAATACGCTACTTTTTCGTGAAGTAGCAATTTCGAATTCCAGATTTTTTTATTTTGAGACCCACCCTTATAACTATTGATAAATGCAAAATTTTAACCTTACATTTATTTCAAAAATTCGCCTTCAGTTCTCTTCCAAAATTAGTTACGATTAGGTATAAGAATATTGTTCTCAATTTTATAAATCATGTTCATCAATGCTCATTTTTTAGCTTGAGATAACCAGTCAATGTATCCTTATTAAACATACTGGTTCTTCATGATCATTTATAAAAATATTATTGAAGAATGAAAAAAAAATCTGATATGAATGTTTCAGTGATATTTTGAAAATACTTCTTTCTATTTTTTTATTGATTAGAAAATTCAACAATTCCCATTCATCGCACATCGCGAAACATTTCCGCCAAATAAATTCTTGAAGAGTATTAATATTGTGGTAATTACTGAACGAATATTAAATATATTAAAACTTACCTAAAGGTTGTCTGCCAATACCACCACCTTTGGAGCTGAACAATGCACAAAATTTGCAGAAAGCTCCGTTTTTTTCAGCAGAATATGCAAGCCACTGCCAACGAAAAAGCCACTTGTATTGAAAACGAAGATTTCTATTTCCTGATGAAGGAAAATTAAAATTTGGTCCTGGTGTCCATACGTTCTTCAAAATATCAATTTTTTCCTCCAAAGAAATTTCATTGATATTAAATGATCCAATATCATTGAGAAATACATGAGCGTTTGCATGATCATTTTCTGAATTTCCCAAATTTAAATTTTCCTCATTGATTGGTTGAGGGCGCGGTTTTTTTGTTACGTAGTTCCACATGGAAGTGCCAGCAGGTCGCTTGCATGACATTGTGTCGCGTAGAAATACAAACTGACGTTATTTTAATTTTTAAATATTGAGTATTGATATGTCCGCCTGGTTAGCTGGTGTTCACTCTACTGATCCTTCTCGACACATTCCCTATGACTGACAGTTCAAAAGTGGCTACTTGCAAGCAAACAGAACACTTTTCTGTTTTCCTTTAGAATCTATTTAATTAAACTATGTGCCGAGAAACTCATTTGCGAAAAAGGGTACTAATTTCATTTTACAATGAGTACCATAAATTACCTGCCGTTCATGCTCTTCTATTATCTGCGAGAAATTTTGGTTTCAGAGTTTAGGAAAATAATTTAAAAATGCTAATTTTTATTACGGTTTCATTATTTGAATATTTTCTATAGAAATATTTTCAGGCTTAAAGTTTATATTATTACGGTTCACATTTTGTGTTTCAGAAATGAATAGGTTTATGAAGGTTGTGCAGAATTTCTATTATGGAGACAGCTCATTACTTGCGACAGTGGGCGGGGAAGTAGTTTAGGCAGGTGTATCGGATAAACGGAGACCTGTGACGATTTACGAAAAGGAAGTAAATATGCCTCTTCCATCGTCAAGGGAGGGGTTTTAACACCCAACCCCCCCCCCCCCCTGGCTACGCCACTGCCCTCATCATTTGGAGAGGGGTGGTAATCGTGGTCTGTAAATATTTCGATTAAGTACTGTTAGGTTGGTGAACATATTTCTAGAATTTAAAGAAAATCGAAGAACATGACTTAAAGTTGGGGCAGTTAACTCTTGAGTTAACTCTGGGGAGTTAATTTCTCAATTGAGAAATAATGCCCCAAATATGGCTAATAACTGACTTGCACAGGGCGCGCCGGTGGAATGAGTTGAGACTATACATATTTACAAAGAAGGGAAACTCGCTGCTTCTTTTTGCCACGCGCATTGCTCAGTTGAGCCGTATTTTAGATGAGGTAATGCAGATCCATACAAAACAGCCGAAAATATATTTTTTCTAATACCTGAATAAAAATGTACGCGTTTTCACGCCTGTAGAGCGAACGCAAAATGGCTGATTTTGGGGCTCCGGAAAAAAACTTAGAGTGGCGCATGCACATATCGCGATTTTATGCGTTTATTCACGAGGTGAAACATAGCAGGGAATAAAACTCGCGTGTTTGGCGTTTTATTCTTCGATTTGGCAGTGGCGCCGCGTGATGGCAGAAGCTGTATATAAAAAGTATCGAACGAAGAAAATAATCGATGGATTATTTCTCGCCGCCGCGTTCAGTGCAGTTGCGTGAAGTCTCGTCGCGTCAGTATTGCCAATATTTGTCATTTTGGAAAACTAAAGAAATGAAAAGGAAAGTGACGATGAAAATCTTACCCCGCCCGAGACCGTAGATGAAGAGAGTCCAATTGTAAATAAGTTGTTGTCTTCTGAGTCTAAAGAGAAATATGAAGCTGAATATGAAAAGTTCATGCAGTGGGGGAAAGAGAAAAATCTAACCTCACTTTCAGAAAATGTGTTGATACTTAACTTTGACGAGCAAGTCAAAAATTTCAAACCTTCAACTGTTTGATCACATTACTCGATGGTAAGATCTACTCTAAATATTAATAACGGTGTCGACATAAGGCAATATAAGAAATTGACAATGTTACTAAAACGATACTCCGAGGGTTATAAGCCCAAAAATCGAAAGTTTTATCAACTAGCCACATTGAAAACTTCCCAATTGACGCTCCAGATAATAAATCTTTTGACAAAAAGGTAAATAATACAAAATCAATAAAAAGGATATATTTCGATATAAGTTGGAATTGGAACCTTATAGAATATTTTCGGTTCAGACCCATTCGCCCGATTTCATTCGCCCGACTCCAATCGCCCGATCGGACATTTACCCGTCATGGACTTCTGTCCGATTCCTATTGCCCGACGACTCGCGCCCGATTCCGTGCGCCCGATAATACATTTTGCCCGATTATATAAAAAAAATCAAATTTAGAAAAAATAACCTATCAAATTTAAAAAAAAGAACCTACCTTCTATCAATGCCCAACTTCATACCATGATATAAAAACAAATATTTTTAGGTTAAAACATGGGTTCATATAACACAGCGGTCGAGATGGTTCGAGGCGACAGACTCTTAAGAAAAGTTACCGAATAGAACAATAGCTTCAGGAGCGAACTCCCAACAATCACATACATTATTTAGGAATAGTAAACATTTTCCACATAGAAAACCCTTTTTAGATTTTAACTAAAATAAATAAGATAGGTTTAAAAAAAGTGTTAACAGACTCGAGTTAAAAACATAAACCATGTCGAAAAAGTCTAATATCCTGCATGCTATATAAGATATTTTTTGAATGCAGGTATGAGTTTGCCTGTTTTTCGTATGCTTTTGGATCTTAAGTACCGGTTATCGAGTGGTGTAACGTGAGCGGAAGTGAAATTACACTTTTTTTCTGAAAGAACAAAAGTGAGCCTCTAATGTCGCTCACGCGAATGCGCTTGACAGGCACAAATCATGCCTGCGTTATGAAACAGATTTATCTCTCTAGATAAAAAGTTCTATGCTTTTGAGATAAAATACGTGAAATGAGCCAATAGTGCGTCATGGCCGAAAAATGAATTCCCCCAGCACATTATATTTTTTTTTAAGAAAATAAGATTATCGTAAATAGAGATAAAATCATGATATGTACATACCTGTACACTCTATACATACCTAGTTAAAAGTAGGAATAATACTTCTTTTTCTTCGCCTCTTCTGCTCAGTTAATATAATGTGCCATGTATTGTTATTCGTTTTTTAAAAATTTAAAATCTAAATAACCTATTATTTCAATAGAGAAAAACGAACAAATGGCAAGGCATCTTACAGTATTCGAAATTTTTGAAGAATTTGAGAAAGTGAAGGAAAAATATGAAACCCTTACAAGGTTTACGTTGAGTCTTCAACACAAAGTATTTGAGGCCATTCAGCAGAAAGACGATATCGCATCTGATTTTGAAGAATATCGAAGAGAAGCCCGTCAAATAATAAAAAATGCAACAAGCAATGTGTTGGAAAAAGTAATAGAGATCAACAAGTATCAAAACGAAGCAGAAAAACTTAGTAACGAAGTTAGTTCTATGAGAAATCAGCAGCGATTGTTACTCCCAAACGGAAATGAAAACTGTACTCAGAATAAAGTACAATGCAATTAAAAAGAAACTTCAGTATAACACACAGGTATATTTTCTCTATATTATTGTATGACAAGATCTGGCCCGCTGTTTGAAAAATTGTGATCTTCTCTCCTTCCCTTTTACCTTCCCCCACACACCCAGCGCCACCTACAACTCAGCTTACACGAGAAAGCTGCGTGAACTAACCAAAATACACGGGTGATGCATAGGGCTGGTGCATATATAATTTTAAAAAAAGAGTTAAACAACCACCGCAGGGTCCCACTGAGAGCAACTGCCATTTAAAAAAAAATGTCAATAGCCCCCAGTAGAACCGCGGTTAATCAAACCGATGGCCACATCTCAAGACCGCGAGATGGGTAGTCACAGGGAACCACGAAATCACAACGACAGGCCGGCGAAACCCTCGTGTGTCTTGAGTACACGAAGCGACCCAAGGATGACAGCTTCCTGCATCCATCTCGCAAGTGCCTTGGCATATTTCTGGCACGCGGGTATGGCTTTAAGGTTACGAACCAGTGATAGTTTCGCACCTCCGAGAGCACCTATCACAAGGACAATTGCTTGCAGCGAATATTTTGGGTACAGTCATTGCAGCTCTCTTTTAAGGTCTTGATCCTCTCCACTTTTTCTTTCTCCTATGCAGTGATGTTGTATTCAGACGGAGCCCAGAATTCGATCACGAATATAGTTCGTTTCTCGAAGTCCTGGAGAACAATGTCAGGCCTCGAGTGCGCAACGGAGACTGCTGCCCGAAAATCGTAGTTCCAGAAAATTTGGCAATTCTCTTTTCGGACAATTGACTCTATCTCGCTTGGAGCGTTCGGCAGGGCAGGGTCGCGAACCACACAGTAAGAGCGACAAAGATGGTAACAAAGCACTCTCAGGGCCGCATTATGTCTATAGATATACATAGTTCCTGCGTGGATCGGACACCCTGATAGTATGTGTCCTAGTGCATGCCACGCTCTGCACCTATCACTGGGAACTTCTTGACATAAAATGCGGTCACGGTATGCTAAGGTGGAAATGACACCGTCCTGGCATGCGAAAATAAAACCCTCTGTACCTGAATTAAGCCCTGATGATTTGAGGAAAGCAAAAGTTTGCTCCTTCGACAAGGACTGTTTTTTTACATGTCTGTGAAAGTTTCCGTGCATTTTCTTGTCGAGTAGCTGTTGGTGAAATTTTCCAACCTCTGCTTTCTTTACTTCGGCTTTTAGAAGCGAAGCATCTAGATGGAGTAATGCACTTTACACACTTCTGATGTTAAAATTCAGGCCAAGGGTCTCGGCCGCTTGCTCCGCAGCTTTGTGAAGGAACGCGCCTTCGCCAATCATCTCGTGGTTCCTGACCATCTTTAGGAGAGGATCTCTGCCACTCGCAACGATGTAAGCTGTACTTAGAACAATTCGGTTATGAAGACACTGAAGATTCAGAAGTCCGCGTCCGCCTTGACGGCGTGAAATGTATAATCACGGAACTACGAATTGATATGCAAGCTTTTATGCATATGCATGATCTGACGTGTGGTGACATCAAGGGCCTTGAGCTCGTTCTTCGTCCATTGAACTACCCCAAATGAGTAGAGTAGAACCGGGGCCGCAAGCATGTTAGTCGCAGATACCTTGTTCAACGCCGACAGATTGGAAGACCAAATCTGTCGAAGAAGATGCTTGTATCTGCTTCGGAGAGACTCCTTCACTGATGTTACGTCCTGAATGCGGCTTTGAGGTACGCCCAGGTATGTATAGGTCTCTCCAGTATTAAGATGTCTAATAACAATTATATCCACAAGCTCAGAGTCTTTGAGAACGCCAGTAATCTTTCCTTTCTTCAGATTAATTTTGGCACATTTGTCCAAACCAAAGTCCATCCCAATCTCTCCTGTGCAGTTCTTGACGATATTTATAGCAGTTTGAAGTTTGCTTTTACCAGAGGCATAGATCTTCAGGTCATCCATATAAAATACATGAGTGACCCTATGCTCGCGCTGATTAGTGTCGCCACAGAGGTATCCAGGAGAATTTCGTAGTGCAAAAGATAGAGGCAGAAGTGTGATGCAAAGAAGCAAAGGGCTCATGGTATCACCTTGAAAGACGCCCCTCTGGAAGGTGACGTTGTTCGTTGTCACACGATAATTTCCAGATGAGATAGTAAATCTAGTTTTCCAAAGAGGCATCAATCTCTCTATGCATGTCACTATGTGTGGATGTACCTTCAAGCTTTCCAACCGACAGATGATAAGTCTATGGGAGGTTGAATCGAAAGCTTTCCGGTAGTCAATCCAGACCATTGACAGGACATGCTGATGGGCTGCAGCGTCTTTACAGACACACCTGTCAATTAGCAGGTTCTCTCGACAGCCTGCTACACCTTTTTTCGAGCCACGTTGTTCGTACATCTTTCGCCATACAAGCTCAATTCGTCGAACAATCCTGTTGTTTAGGACAGCTGTAAACATCTTTTACAGTGTGTTCAAACAAGTTATTGGCCTGTAATTCTGTGGGTTGGACAAGTTTCCTCTTTTCGGCAAGAGTATAGTGCATCCTAACACCAGCCACTGCGGAATAGGCGTCTTCGACTTTAAATATGAGGTGAATATGCGGGCCAAATGTTGGTGTGTAAAAGGATATTCCTCCTCAGATTTTATGAGGTTGTCGCAAAACTCCTTGAAGCGGATGATATTGTCAGTATCTTCTTTCAACTCTAGTGTTTTCGGGATCTTGTACACCTCTCTCCAAAAAGTCTCTACCTCCTTGGGCTTGGGTGGATTTTTTTACAGAAACAGGGAGATCGCTGAAGAGGCGCGACGGGTCAGCGAGAAACTGTTGATTTTCCCTGATCCATCTCTCCTTCTTCTGTATTCTCCTCCTTGCATCAGATAACAGCCGTATTTTGTCAACAATATGCTGCTTGATTGTCAGCAGCTTCGACTTGTTTAGTGTGTGATTCAAGATCTTTAGTTCTTGGGCGAACGCTCGAACCTTTTCCGTGAACGGTCTACCAGATGTTATGTAGTCAATCACACATTGAACACAGGACGCATTCTGTCTTGCCCATCCAAACTTCTTGTTCAGCTGATGCAAGCGTCTTTTGGTCTTTTGATCCATCGTCGGTTTTAGCCTTCGATTTGAATCAGCCAAAGCTCTCGCAGCACTAGTGATGCCGTTCGATACGAGACTGTCTCGATATCGTATCGAAAAATCTCGGGGTTTTCTCGTATCGGTATCGGTTTCTGAGACTCCAGTCTCGGTTTTGT
>CAKNYM010028447.1:0-19882 GCA_932195095.1 Andricus curvator | reverse complement strand
GGTAGCACAAATAGAGGGTAGGATAGTGAAGATCGAAAAATCAAAACGAGTTTAATGTAGGGGAGAGTGGGAATAATGAAAGGGAAAGGATAAGGGAAATAGAAAGAAGATTAGAAAGGAAAGAAAGAGATGAAAGGAAAAGAAACATAGTGATAAAGGGTCTAAGATTAGAAGGAAAGGAATTGAAAGAAGGAGTGGAAAATGTGCTAAAAAGGATAGATGCTAAAGTAGAGATAGAGGAAATGCGAAGTGTAGGAAAGGAAACGCGAAGGGGAGAGAAAATGGTACTAGTGAAGCTGAAGAAATGGGAACATAAAAGGGAAGTGATGACAAAGAAGAGGTTCTTATATGGAAGCTCGGAGAGAATAGAGGACGATTTGACATGGGCAGAAAGAAATATGCAGTATAAGTTAAGGCAAATAGCGGAAGAGGAAAGAAGTAAGGGAAAAAGAACGTGGGTTAAGTATGGCAGAATACAGCTAGAAGGAGTATGATGGGATTGGGACGAAGAAAGTGAACAGATAGTAAGAGATGAGGTACCGGGAAACTAGGAGAGAAAGGAACGGGAGAAAGGAAAATAAGAAATAGTAAGAAGCAAAGAGAGACGAGACATGAAGGTAGGGAAGAATGGAGGATATGTTACTGGAATATAGCAGGATTGGAGAGAAAGAATAGGGAGTTTATGAGAAATTTGGCACAATGGGATGTAGTAGTAATAATGGAGACGTGGCTAGATGAAAAGGGATGGGAAAGAGTAAGGGGACGGTTACCAAGAGGTTACAAATGGCAATGTCAAAATGCAAAGAGGAAGAGTAAAAAAGGCAGAGCAATGAGACGAATGGTGATGAGAGTAAGGAACGAATGTATAATGTATAACATGCAGGAGAAATTAGAGGAGATGAAAGAAATGATTGAAGACAATAAAGAAGAGATTAAGCTTATAATAGGGGGAGATTTCAATGCCAGAACAGGAGATAGAGGAGGAAGGGAATGGGGAGGAGAGAGAGGAAGAAAACCCAAAGACAAGATACTAAATGGGGAGGGAAAGAAATTGTTAAAGAGCTTGGAGGATTTGGGATGGTTTATCTTAAACGGAAATATAGAGGGAGATGAGAAAGGGGAATATACACGCTCAGGAGGTGAAGGGGGAACGGTAATTGATTATGTGATAGTAGATGATGAGGTAAGAGAGATGGTGAAGAAACTAGAGGTAGGGGATTATATAGATTCGGATCACTTTCCCATAATAGTGACATTAGAGGGAGAAAAAAGTAATAATATGGATAAAAAGGAAGCAAAGGTAAAAAGAGCAGGAAAAGGGGATTGGTCAAGGGAAGGAAAAGAACAGTTTAAAGAAAAGGTCAGAAATATCAAAATGGGAGAGCGAAATGTGGACGAGGAGATGGAAATAATTATAGGAGAAATAAAAAGAGGATTAGAGTGCACAAGCAAAAAAGAAATAAATAAAGGGGGAAATATAAGTGGATGGGATGAGGAATCTAAAGAGAAAAAGGAGGAGGTCAGAACGGAACTAAGAAAATGGAGAAAAGAAAAAAGTAGTGGAGAAGAATATAGGAGAAAAAAGAAGGAGTATACTGAGTTGTGACATCAAAAAAAAGAGGAGGAGAATAAAAGGTTTGAGGCAGAGGCGGAAAAGGCTAGGACGGAGAAAGAGGTTTGGAAGGTAGTAAATAAAGAGAGAAAAAGAAGAAAAAGAGTAAATCAGGATATTGAAATGGTAGAATGGAAAAAATATTTTATGGATTTGCTAGGAGGGGTAGAGAGAAAAGTTAGGAAAGGAGCGAAACATGGTAGAGAAAGAGATGAGGAAGAGGACATAACAAGGAAAGAAGTAGGCAAGGTGTTAGGAATAATGAAAGATGGAAAGGCACCTGGCATAGATGAGATTCCAAATGAAGTCTGGAAATATGGGGGGACAGAACTAAAGGAATGGGCATGGATAATGTGTAATAGAGGATGGAGAGGAGAAGGGTGGCCTGAGTTATGGAAAGAAGGAGTAGTGGTACCCATAGTGAAGAAAGGCAAAGGGGAGGAGGTTGAAGATTATAGGGGTGTAACGCTAATGCCAACATTGTATAAAGTATATGTAACTGTTTTGTCGGAGAGATTGAAGAAAGAAGTTGAGGAAAAAAAGATACAGCCACCGAATCAGACAGATTTTAGAAAAGGAATGGGGGTTATGGACAACATATATGTTCTGAATTATCTGATAAATAAAAGGATTAAAAGGGAGAAAGGGACAATGATAGCAATGTTCGTGGACTTAAAGGCGACATTCGACTCATTGGACAGAGTCGAGCTAGAAAAAGTTATGGTGAAAAGGGGGATACGAGAGGGCTTAATAAAGAGAGTATCGGAAATCTTCAGAGAGACAAAAAGCAGGGTAAAGGTAGGAGAGCAAGTAGGAGAAAGTTTCTGGTTAGTTAGAGGAGTAAGGCAAGGATGTCCTCTGAGTCCACTTTTATTCAATATATTAATCTCAGACCTAGAAGAAGCAATGAAGAGAAAGGGATGGGGAGGAGTTAGGATGGGAGAAGAAAAGATATATACACTGTCATACGCGGACGATATAGTGTTGATGGCAGAGGATGAAGAAGGGATGACAGGCTTAATTACAGGATTGGAGAAATATTTAGATGGGAAAAAATTGAATTTAAATGTAGAAAAGACAAAGATAATGAGGTTTAGAAAAGGAGGGGGAAGAAAGAAAGAATGGACTGGGAGATGGAAGGGAGTAAAGTTAGAAGAAGTAAAGGAGTTTAAATATTTGGTATATACCTTGAAAATGAATGGAGATCATAGAGTTCATATAAGAGAAAGGATAAAAAAAGCGGCAGGGATAATGAAACAGATATGGGGAATAGGAAAAAGAAGGTTCAAGAAAGACTGGAGAAGGAGAATGTGGTTATTTGATACGCTGGTATGGCCGGTAATAGGTTACGGAGCGGAGATATGGGGATGGAAGGAAAGGAAAGAGATTGAACGTTTACATGAAAGGTATGTCAGGTGGACGCTAGGAGTAGACTGGAGGACGCCTGGATATATGGTGAGAGAAGAAGCACAGAGAGATAAATTAAGTACTAGAGCGGGTAAGAGAGCATGGCAATTTGAGATGAAGTTAAGGGAGGGGAAGGGAGGGGAAGGGAGGGGAAGGAAGGGGAGTTAGCGAAAAAGTGCTTGAAGGAGGTAGAAGAAAGGAGCGGGAGGGCAGTAGAACTAACAAGATGGGAAGAAGAGAGGAGGGAGTTTTTTAGTGCTAGAGATATAGGAGAGGGAAATGGAGTAAGCTATGAAGAATTGGAGAGAAGGGACAAGGAAAGACAATTAATGGGAAGATGGGGAATGATTGAGGAATCAAAATATAATAAATGGTATAAGTTGATAAAAAAGGAAGGAGTACCAAAGTATTTAGAAAAGGGATGGGGAGAGAGACGATGGACCAGAATAGCAAGATTTAGATTGGGAAACGAGGTAAGGGAGGGGATGTATTGGGAAAAGGAAGAGAACAGAAAGTGCAGAATATGTGAATGGGAGGAGGAAACATGGGAGCATGTATGGGACGGATGTAGGAGAGGAATGGAAGATAAAGGAAGCTGGCAAGAGAATGTGGTAAATATTCTAGGTGAGGATGGAATGGGTGAGGAGTGGATGAAGGAGTTGGAGGGGGCTAGAGGGGCGAATGAGAAAGAATGAAAGAATGGATATGGAAAAATGACAAAATGAGAATGAGATAGAAGAGAAGTGCAATTAAAGGACAAAGAAAACGGAAGTCGCATAGATTAGAAGCGTAAAGGTCTGTAAGTAGTTACATGTAGATATTATGTAATAGTATAAGTAGATTAAGA
This sequence comes from Andricus curvator, assembly GCA_932195095.1. Taxonomy (NCBI): domain Eukaryota; kingdom Metazoa; phylum Arthropoda; class Insecta; order Hymenoptera; family Cynipidae; genus Andricus; species Andricus curvator. The sequence continues at coordinate 16,016 of CAKNYM010028447.1, read as the reverse complement.
TGCGGATGCGCTCGCTCTCACTCGCTCGCTCTCTCGCTTTCTCGCTTTCGATCGCTCGTTCACTCTTCCGACAGTAAATTGGCGCTAGATTAATATAGAAGTAAGGAGATAGATATAAGAGTTGATGTAAATTTTTGTAAATATTTGTAAATAGTAAGGATAAGATAATATAAAGTTTGTAGAAGGTCTTGTAAGAAACGGAGGTCATGTAAACCCTTGGGGGACACATTATGAATAAAGAAGATAGATAAAAGTTTATTTTTTAGCCTGCTGGCCTTAAAAAATTGACTTGCCCATCTTCCATTTTTTTACAGAATTTTCTTAAAACTACCCCTTAAAACTAACATCCTTCCACACCTTATCTCTAACGCCGCTCGCTCTTATCGCATTGCCTTCCTCGCTTCGCCTCGCCTCGCACGCATGTCCCTACTTTCTTGCTTTGCCTCGCATTACCAAATTTACAATCTTTCCTTCTCCATTCCTCTTCCTCCTTCCTTCTCTTCTTCTACATCTTACCCAAGACTCCCTTCATCCATGCTACTGCCCTTTTGTCCCCCCTTTCATGCATCAATACCTCCATGGTTATCCCACTCCTTTCCACCTCTACGCACTCCTCCATCCAGTGCTCCTCTTTTGCCTCCCCCTTCCCACATAGTTCACACATCCTCTTTTCCCTAGCGAGCCAGAACCTATTAAAACCCTCCATGCACCCACATCTCATCCTCGCTATAAGCTCCTGACTTCCTTTCTCTCCTTTCTCACACAAATATTGCGCTCTCGCCCTTGGCATAATCCACACATAGTTCCCATTAAACCTTGAGAACCTCTCCTGTCCTCCTTCTCCCACCAACACTCCTTAACCAGCTTACTTCCCCTCTCTTCCAATAATTTCTCCTCATATTTGCACGCCCGACTCCCCGCTAGAATCCCTACACTCGTTCTCCCCGTCTCCCTCCTGACAATATAATTAGGCGTGTTCCTTGCCAGCCCCAGTGTCCACTTTACATACCTCTCATGTGTCCTATTTACCTCTTCGCTTTCCTTCCACCCCCACACCTCTACTCCATACAATAGCACACTCATCACTAGTGAGTCAAACAGTTTCATTCTCCTTCCAAAATCATCTGCGAATAACTTCTTTCCTAACCCCCACACCTGCCTCATCACCACATTTGCCCTCCTCACTCTCTCTTTTATGTGACCATCCACTCCGCCATTCCTCCGAAACAAGAAGCCCAGGTACACAAACTCTTTCACCTCCTGCACCGCCTTTCCCTTCCACTTCCACTCCCCAGCCTTATCCCTTCAACCTCCTTTTCTGAAAACCATAACCTTGGACTTTTCCGCATTCAGTTCTAACCTGTTCTTCTCCAGGTATCTTCTCAACCTCTTCATCATTTCCTTTAAGGCGTCCTCGCTTTTTGCCAACAACACTATGTCATCTGCATACGCTAGCGACCAAATTCTAACCCCTCCTATCCTGACTCCTCCTACAACTCCGGCCTCCAGCTTACTTTCCATATCCGCAATTAAAATCGCAAAAAGCGTTGGGCTAAGCGGACACCCTTGTCTTAACCCCCTATACATCCCGAATCCCTCCGAAATCCCCTGTCCTCCTCTTACCTTATCTTTGGTCTCTTCATATATCTCCCTTACCCTCTCGATCAGGCCTCTCTCCACTCCCCTATCCTCCATCGCCTCCCACAACCTCCCCCTATCCACCGACGGAAACGCGCCTTTTAGATCCACAAAAAACGCGTACACCCTCGACCCCTTCTTCGCTAATTCTCTATCCACCACGTGCTGCAGAACGTAAATATTGCCGATAGTACTCCTACCTGCCATAAAGCCCGCCTGTGTCTCCGGCAATATTCCTTTTTCCTCGACATCCTTTCGCAGCCTCTCCGCCACCACCATCGCGTATTCTTTATACGCCGTATTCATTAGCGTAATCCCTCTATAATTTTCTTGCCTATCCCTATCTCCTTTCTTATACAGAGGTACTATTAACCCTTCTCCCCACCCTCTCGGGAATCCCTCCCCCCTCCATACTTTCTTCACAACCTCCTTCAGCCTCTCCCTAACCTGTTGTGTACTATACAGACATGCTTCGTTCTCTACCCCATCCAGCCCTGCTGATTTTGACCTTCTTAACTTCCTTATCTGTTTCTCTATCTCCTCGTCATTCAACTCCTCCATCTCTGCCTCCCCCGTTCTTCTACTCCCATCATCTCTCTTCCTTGAATCTGAGCCCTGAAATGATTCTTTAAAAAACTCCCTCCACTCTTCACTCCCTATCTTCTCGCTTATCCCTACTCTACGCTTCCTAAACCTATTTATTATCTTTCAGACGTCCCCCTCTGTCTTAACATTTCCTAACTCCTCCTCCAGCTCTTTCTCCTTTTCCTGTTCTTTCTTCTTACACATCAATCTAAACCCCTTACTTATTTCTACGTACTCCCCCCTTTCCGCAGTACCCTCTTTCCACTTCTTATACTTCCTCTTCACCTTCCTTTTCATCTTTTTACATTCCCTATCCCACCACGGCATCGCCATTCCATTCTTCTTCTTTTTGAATACCTTCTTTTGCACGCACCCTTTCACTTTCTCTTTTAAATCCTCCCATATCTCTTCCACCGTCTCCCCTTCGAAGCGTACCTTCCCTAACTGCTCCTTATACTTCTCTATCACCTCCCTCGTCCAGCTAACCCTCTCAACCGTCGACACTTCTTCCCCACCTTGCCTTCCGCCGTTCTCACCCCTTATCCACAACCCTAATGGCTGATGGTCTGATTCTACCCTCCCTTCTACTGCGAATCTCTCCATCTCCTCCCACCCTTGCATATTCATGACTACATAGTCTATCAACGATACCCCCCACCTTACCTACATATGTGTATTCTCCCTCTTCGTCCCCAGTTGCCATACCATTTGCCACCGCCCAGCCTCTATCCTCCATCCAGTCCCTTAGAATCACCCCCTCCTTATTTATTAACCTATCCTTCGAATTCCTTTCGAAGCTCTCTCCTTCCCTGTAAAGGCCCCCTTCCCTCCCCACCCTTGCGTTAAATTCCCCACCCAGTACCACCATACCCTCCTCTCTTTCACCTAACAGGTCTTCCACCCTTTCTTTAATTCTTTCCATCCCATCCTTATTGTACACTATCACAAACTTACACGTTACCCCTCCTATCTATCTCTAACCCCCGTTATAATTCCCCCACTAGCCCTTCCTTTCATATTCACTCTGACCGCCTCCTGGAGTCTCCACCTATATCCCCTTGGCAGCTTTGGCTCTATTCTATCCCATTCCTTTCTTTCCACCCACGTCTCTACCAGTCCTACCACATCAAATTCCTGGATATACCTCCAGAACTCCTCATCCTTTTTCTTTACCCCTGCTACGTTCCAGTAAAGCACCTTCACAACTCCTCTACCCTGCATTACCCCCACCCCCCACCCCGCTACTTCCTACGAAACAATTTCCTTGAATTTATCATAATTCTCTGGAATTCTGTAAAAATATCTCGTAAATTCAGTAGAATTCTCTTGAATTATGTATAATCCTCTTAAATTGTGTATAATTCTTTTTAATTCAGGAGAATTCTCTTGAAATATGTAAAATTCTCTTAAACTTTCTTTAATTCTCTTAAATTCAGTAGAATTCTCCTAGGTTTGGCAGAATTCCCTTAAAGTAATCATAATTCTGTAGAATTATGTATAAATATCTCGTGAATACCGTAGAATTCTCTTTATTTATGCATTCTCTTAAAATCTGTATAATTCCCTTGAAGTGTGTAGAATTTCCTTCAATTCAGTAGAATTCTCTTACGTTCGGCAGAATTCTCCTGAGTTGAGCAGCATTCTCTTGAATTTAGTAGAATTCTTTTGAGTTCGGCAGAATTCTCGTACGATCTGTAGAATTCTCTTGAATTGAGTAGAACTCTCTTGATTTCCGTAAATTATCTTAAATTCTGTAAAAGACTCTTGAATTCTGTCTACTCTACTCAATTCAAGAGAATTCTACAGATTGCACGAAAATTCTGTCGATCTCAAGAGAATTCTACTAAATTCAAGAGAATTCTGCTCAACTCACGAGAATTCTGCCAAACGTAAGAGAATTCTACTGAATTGAAGAAAATTCTACAGACTTGAAGAGAATTATACAGATTTGAAGAGAATGCATAAATACAGAGAATTCTACGGTATACACGAGATATTTATATAGAATGCCACAGAATTATGATTAATTCAAGGGGATTCTGCCAAACCTAGGAGAATTCTACTGAATTTAAGAGCATCAAACAAAGTTTAAGAGAATTTTACATATTGCAAGAGAATTCTCCTGAATTTGAAAGAATTATACACAATTTAAGAGAATTCTACATAATTCAAGAGAATTCTGTTGATCTCAAGAGAATTCTGCCGAACATTAGAGCATTCTGCTGAATTGAAGGGAGTTCTGCCGAACTTGAAAGAGTTTTACTGAATTCAAGAGAATTTTACATAATTCAAGAGAATTATACTGAATTCATGAGAATGATACAAAATTAAAGAGAATTCCACTGAATTCAAAAGAATTCTGCTAAAATCAAAAGAATTCTACAGAGTTAGAGAGAATTTCGATGATATTAAGGAAATTCTGCTGAATTCAAGAGAATTCTTCAGAATTCAGGAGAATTCCACTGAGTTCTCGAAAATTCTACAAAATTCAAGGGAATTTACAGAATTTATGAGAATGTTATCGAATTTGGTTGATTCTGACAAATATTTTTTGCAATTTTTGATAAACGTTTATTTTTTATCCTGCTGGCCTTAAAAAATTGACTTGCTTACACTTCCATTTTTTACAGAATTTTCTTACAACTAACCCTTAAAACTAACATCCTTCCACACCTTATATCTAACGCCGCTCGCTCTTATCGCATTGCCTTCCTCGCTTCGCCTCGCCTCGCTCGCATGTCCCTACTTTCTTGCTTGCCTCGCATTACCAAACTCTGCCTCCGCGACTAATACCTAATACTTATCTACTATTTACAATATTTACAATTACTTATATTTACTTCCTCCTCTATTTACAATCTTTCCTTCTCCATTCCTCTTCCTCCTTCCTTCTCTTCTTCTCCATCTTACCCAATACTCCCTTCACCCATGCTACTGCCCTTTTGTCCCCCCTTTCATGCATCAATACCTCCATGCTTATCCCACTCCTTTCCACCTCCACGCACTCCTCCAACCAGTGCTCCACTCTTGCCTCCCCCTTCCCACATAGTTCACACATCCTCTTTTCCCTAGCGAGCCAGAACCTATTGAAACCCTCCATGCAACCACATCTCATCCTCGCTATAAGCTCCTGACTTCCTTTCTCTCCTTTCTCACACAAATATTGCGCTCTCGCCTTTGGCATAATCCACACATAGTTCCCATTAAACCTTGTCTCTCTTATTCTCTCTTCCCCTGCTGTCTTCTCTCTCTCCATGCTGTTTTTCTTAACCAACTCATATACCTTCCTTCCTTCCTCATGCATCCTTCTCAATTCATCCATATGCAGTCCATTCGTTCTAAAATACCTTTCTCTTTCAACCTCCATCTTCCCTCCCCCTGTCCTGTTCTCCTTCTCCCACCAACACTCCCTAACCAGCTTACTTCCCCCCTCTTCCAAAAATTTCTCCTCATATTTACACGCTCGACTCCCCGCTAGAATCCCTACACTCGTTCTCCCCGTCTCCCTCCTGACAATATAATTAGGCGTGTTCCTTGCCAACCCCAGTGTCCACTTTACATACCTCTCCTGTATCCTATTTACCTCTTCGCTTTCCTTCCACCCCCACACATCTACTCCATACAATAGCACACTCATCACTAGTGAGTCAAACAATTTCATTCTCCTTCAAAAATCATCTGCGAATAACTTCTTTCCCAACCCCCACACCTGCCTCATCACCACATTTGCCCTCCTCACTCTCTCTTTTATGTGACCATCCACTCCGCCATTCCTCCGAAACAAGAAGCCCAGGTACACAAACTCTTTCACCGCCTGCACCGCCTTTCCCTTCCACTTCCACTCCCCTTCCTTATCCCTTCCACCTCCTTTTCTGAAAACCATAACCTTGACCTTTCCGCATTCAGTTCTAACCTGTTCTTATCCAGGTATCTTCTCAACCTCTTCATCATTTCCTTTAAGGCCTCCTCGCTTTTTGCCAACAACACTATGTCATCTGCATACGCTAGCGACCAAATTCTAACCCCTCCTATCTTGACTCCTCCTACCACTCCGGCCTCCAGCTTACTTTCCATATCCGCAATTAAAATCGCAAAAAGCGTCGGGCTAAGCGGACACCCTTGTCTTAACCCCCTATCCATCCAGAATCCCTCCGAAATCCCCTGTCCTCCTCTTACCTTATCTTTGGTTTCTTCATATATCTCCCTTACCCTCTCGATCAGGCCTCTCTCCACTCCCCTCTCCTGCATCGCCTCCCACAACCTCCCCCTATCCACCGACGGAAACGCGCCTTTTAGATCCACAAAAAACGCGTACACTCTCGATCCCTTCTTCGCTAATTCTCCATCCACCACGTGCTGCAGAACGTAGATATTGTCGATAGTACTCCTACCTGCCCTAAAGCCCGCCTGCGTCTCTGGCAATATTCCTTTCCCCTCGACATCCTTCCGCAGCCTCTCCGCTACTACCATCGCGTATACTTTATACGCCGTATTCATTAGCGTAATCCCCCTATAATTTTCCTGCCTATCCCTCTCTCCTTTCTTATACAGAGGCACTATTTATCCTTCTCTCCACCCTCGTGGGAATCCCTCCCCCCTCCATACTTTCTTCACTACCTCCTTCAGCCTCTCCCTAACCTCCTGTGTACTAAACAGCCATGCTTCGTTCTCTAGCCCATCCAGCCCTGCTGATTTTGACCTTTTTAACTTCCTTATCTGTTTCTCTATCTCCTCGTCATTCAACTCCTCCATCTCTGCCTCCCCCGTTCTTCTACTCCCATCATCTCTCTTCCTTGAATCTGAGCCCTGAAATGATTCTTTAAAAAACTCCCTCCACTCCTCACTCCCTATCTTGTCGCTTATCCCTACTCTACGCTTCCTAAACCTATTTATTATCTTCCAGACGTCCCCTTCTGTCTTAACATTTCCTAACTCTTCCTCCATCTCTTTCTCCTTTTCCTGTTCTTTCTTCTTACACATCAATCTAAACCCCTTCCTCATTTCTACGTACTCCTCCCTTTTCGCAGTACCCTCTTTCCACTTCTTATACTTCCTCTTCACCTTTCTTTTCATTTTTTTACATTCCCTATCCCACCACGGCTTCACCATTCCTTTCTTCTTCTTTTTGAATACCTTCTTTTGCACGCACCCTTTTACTTTCTCTTTTAAATCCTCCCATATCTCTTCCACCGTCTCCCCTTCGAAGCGTACCTTCCCTAACTGCTCCTTATATTTCTCTATCGCCTCCCTCGTCCAGCTAACCCTCTCCCCCGTCGACACTTCTTCCCCACCTTGCCTTCCGCCGTTCTCACCCCTTATCCACAACCCTAATGGCTGATGGTCTGATTCTTTCCTCCCTTCTACTGCGAATCTCTCCATCTCCTCCCACCCTTGCATATTCATAACTACATAATCTATTACCGATACCCCCACCTTACCTACGTATGTGTATTCTCCCTCTTCGTCCCCAGTTGCCATACCATTTTTCACCGCCCAGCCTCTATCCTCCATCCAGTCCCTTAGAATCTCCCCCTCCTTATTTATTAACCTATCCTTTGAGTTCCTTTCGAAGCTTTCCCCTTCCCTGTAAAGGCCCCCTTCCCTCCCCATCCTCGCGTTAAAGTCCCCACCCAGTACCACCATACCCTCTTCTCTTTCACCTAACAGGTCTTCCACCCTTTCTTTAATTCTTTCCATCCCATCCTTATTGTACACTGTCACAAACTCTCACATTACCCCTCCTATCTTTACTTTCCTCATTTGCACTCCCTCCCCCTCTCCGTGAGCTTCTTCCTCTAATCCATCTCTAATCCCCGTTATAATTCCCCCACTAGCCCTTCCTTTCTTCTTCACTCTGACCGCCTCTTGGAGTCTCCACCTATACCTCCTTGGCAGCTTTGGCTCTATTCTATCCCATTCCTTTCTTTCCACCCACGTCTCTACCAGTCCTACCACATCAAATTCCTGGATATACCTCCAGAACTCCTCATCCTTCTTCTTTACCCCTGCTACGTTCCAGTAAAGCACCTTCAAAACTCCTCTACCCTGCATTACCCCCGCCCCCCTACTTCCTACGAAACAAATTCCCCTGCACTTCCTTCAACACCTCTTTCTCCTCGTCCCACACCCACATTTTCTCGTCTATTTTTATTTTCCGATATCCTACCTTCGCCGATCTCCCTTCACTCCTCTCCCTCCTAGCCCTGTCGTACAGCATTCTCTGTACATCCCTTTCCTTTCTCGTCAAATCGTGATCGATGAAAACTTCCTTATCCTTTATCCTATTTTTATTTCTCATTACCCCCAATTTTTCTTCCCAGCTCTCCAACTCCACAACCGCCACTTCTTTCTCCTTTCTCCCCTCCAACTTAACTTTCCCTACCCTGCCTTTATTCCACCCTATGCTCTGTAGCAGCGCTTCCACACCCTCCCTTTCTTCCCCGCTCTTCATCTTCAACCCTCTTATCACAATATTATTTCTCCTGTCTGCCTTCTCCTTTCTCTCCATTCTCAACTCCATTGCCCTTATCCTTTCCCTATCCGCCCTCTCCTCCTTTTCATTCCTACGCTCTCCCACTTTCTCTTCTATCATATTCCCTACCCTCTCCCAAATACCTTTAATCTCGCCCCCGCTACCCCCGACTCCTATTTCCATTTCCGTCCTGCCCTCCACCTTCTCAAGCCTTTTTTCCGTCCTTTCTTTCCACGCCCTAATCTCCTCTTCCATCTGTTTTATTTTAACTTCTTTTTCTTTTCTTTCCCTCTCTAACCCATCTACTCTCTCTCTCAGCTCTTTCACCTCCTTTTCCCATTTCTCATCTCTGATTCGCAGGTCTTCCCTCATACCTTCCATCTGCTCCTTGGTCCCCCTTACGTCCTCCCTCAGCCCCCTGATCTCGCCTAACAACATCCCGAGAGCCTCCTTTTCCAACATCCCCTCCATTTTTTTGGGGGGTGACCTCGGTGTTATCCCGCTTTTTTTAAACGGGCTCTCGACCTCGCTTTTCTCCGGACTCTCTTGGCTGTCTCTCTTCCTTTTCAAGAGATCCTCCCCGTCACTTGCGCTTGACGCTCTCTCCCTTACCTTCTCGCTTCCTTCGTTGCCACCGTCCCGATTTCTCCCTCTCCCCGACGCACCACTCGACACCGGGCGACGCGTTGTTGGCCGTCGTGGCTTGTGGAAAATTCCCTCCCCGTCGGTTTCACTACCAGCACTGCCAGTACTCTCGCTGCCCACCTCCCGCTCTACTGCCGGTAAATGGGATCTATCCATGCAGTACCTGCCGCAACCGACAGATGTCTCTGCAAAATGTTGGCGTCTTTCGCCGCCAAATTTTCCTTTTTTTCCCCCCTTTTTTTTCAATTCCTCAGTCCCTGCAGACACCCCTTTCTCTCCCTTAGCATCCCCTAACTTTTCGAGAACCACCCTTGAACCCTCGAAAGCCCATGACTCCTGACCACGACCTCCCCCGATTACTTGCCAACCTAACCTCACTTTCCCTATCCAGCTAGATACCACCTCCCACCCACGCTGAAACTCACTTTTTATCTCCCCAATTCACCCCACACAACCCTACTCACCTCCTCGGCTTCCACCCTCACACTCCACTCACACCTTCCACACAAATTCCGTAAAATTCTCTCTCCACCTGTCACTAAACACGTTCTCACTTCCGCCACCAACATGCAAGTCCTTTTGCAATTTTTGTATCTCGTTGATGTGCGAAGTTACACCAGAGAGTCACTACCTACTAGAAAAGCGAACGGTGGAGAAATTATACGAACTGAACTTGTTTATGCACACACTCTTGTCGATGGCAGATGGACTGTCGACCTTCTAACGCGTGCTTCTGATTGGTTAATCTTTAATTGTTAATTACTCGCTAATTATTAACTTTAGCAAAATTTTTTTATAATTATTTTCGACGCCATTTTTTGGTTAGAATTCAAAAATACAGAAATGTTGTTTGAGTACTGGGACACCCTGTATATCCACGTCTCACCACCGTCAGGTGGGTGTCCACAGGGTACAACAAAATCACAACAACAGGCCAGCGAAACCCTCGTGTGTCTTAAGGACACAGAGCGGCCCAAGGATGACAGCTTTCTGCATCCATCTCGCAAGTGCCTTGGCGTATTTTTGGTACGCGGGTATGATTTTGAGTTTACGGACAAGTGATAGTTTCGCACCTCCGAGAGCACCGATAACAAGGACAATTACTGTAACCAAATATTTTAGGTACGGTCGTTGCAGCTTCCTTTTAAGGTCTTGATACCTCTCCTCCTTCTACCTTTCGTTAGCTGTGATGTTATAGTCGGCCAGAGCCGAGAATTCGATCAATAATATAGTTCGTTTCTCGAAGCCTTGGAGAACGATGTCAGACCTCGAGTGTGGAACAGAGACTGCTGTCGGAAAATCGTAGTTCCAGAAAATCTGGCGCGGCAGGGTCGCGGCCAACACTGTAAGAGCGACAAAGATGGTAATAAAGCACTCTCAGAGCCGCATTATGTTTGTAGAGATACATCGTTCGCGCGCGAGTGGGACACCTGAATAGTATGTGCTCTAGGTCAGGCCTGTCCAAGTAGGGGAAAACTGCTCATTTTCCAAATTCCCATCTGGCAAATAAGCAGTTTTCCCCTACTTGGACAGGCCTGCTCTAGGTACTCAGCGTGTACATGACACGCTCTGCACCTATCGCTGGGAACTTCTTGATATAAAATGCGGTCACGGTATATTAAGGTGGAAATTACATCATCTTGCCATGCGAAAATAAAACCCTCTGTAACTTATTTAAGCCCTGATGATCTGTGGAAAGCAAAAGTTTGCTCCTTCGACAAGGACTGTGTTTCTACATTTCTGTGAAAGTTTCCGTGCATTTTCTTGTCGAGTAGCTGTCGGCGGAATTTTTCAACCTCTGCTTTCTTTACTTCGGATTTTAGAAGTGCAGCATCTAGATGAAAGAATGCACTTTCCTCACTTCTGATGTTAAAATTCAGGCCCAGGGTTTAAGCCGCCTGCTCCGCGGCTTTGTAAAGGAATGCTCCTTTGCCAATCATCTCGTGTTTCATGCATATTTTTAGGAGAGGATTTCTGCCATTTGCAATGACATAAGCTGTACTTAGAACAATTCGGTTGTGAAGACATTGGAGATTCAGAAGACCACGTCCGCCTTGACGGCGTGAGATATATAATCGCGGAACGGACGAATTGATACGCCAGCTTTTATGCATATGCATGATCTTACGTGAGTCGATATCAAGGACAGTAAGCTCTTTCTTCGTCCATTGAACCACCGCAAACGAGTAGAATAAAACCGGGACGGCAAGCATGTTAGTCGCAGATACCTTGTTCAACGCCGACAGATTTAAAGACCAAATCTGTCGAAGAAGATGTTTGTATCTGCTCTCCAGTGTCAAGTTTTCTAATAACACTTATATCCACAAGCTCAGGGTCATCGGAAACGCCAATGATTTTTCCTTTCTTCAGATGAATCTTGGCACACTTGTCCAATCCAAAGTCCATACCAATCTCTCCTGTGTACTTCTTGACGATATTTAAAGCCAATTGAAATTTGCTCTTACCAGAAGCATATACCTTCAGGTCAACCATATAAAATACACGAGTGACCTTATGCTGGCGATGATAAGTGTTGCTGCAGAGATATCCAGGAGAATTTTGTAGCCCAAGAGATAGAGGCAGAAATGTGATGCAAAAGAGCAGGGGGCTCATGGTAACGCCCTGAAAGACAAGCGTGTTTCAAGACGATACCATGAACAAACAACGTCAATGAACAACGTCACATTCCAGAGGCGCTCTGAAAGGTGACGTTGTTCGTTGTCACAAGATAATTTCCAGATTAGATGGTAAATCTAGTTTTCCAAAAAGGCATCAATCTCTCTCTATGCATCTCACTATGTATGGATGAACCTTCAACTTTTCCAACAGATAGATGATAAGTCTATGAGAGGTTGAATCGAAAGCTTTCCAGTATTCAATCCAGTCCATTGACAGGACGCGCTGATGGGCTGCTGCGTATTTGCAGACGCACCTGTCAATTGGCAGATTCTCTCGGTAGACTGTTGCACTTTTTTTTGAGCCACATTGTTAGTATACCTCTCTCAACATAAACTCAATTATTCGAACAATCCTTTTATTTATGACAGTTATAAAGATCTTATGCAGCATGTTCAGACAAGTTATTGGCCTGTAATTCTCTGGGTTGGACAAGTTGCCTTTTTTCGGTAGAAGTCTAGTGCGTCCTAATACCAGCCACTGCGGAATGGCCGTTTCCGACTTTAAATATGAGGTGAATGTGCGGGCCAGATGTTGGTGTGTAGAAGTAAACTTCTTCCACCAGAAATTATTGATACCATCTGGTCCTGCAGTGGAAAAGTTCTTCTATCAACTTCAGTGTTTTCGGGATCTTATATACGTCTCTCTAAAAAGTCTCTGCCTCGTAGGGCTTGGGTAGATTTTTGACATAACCAGGGAGATCGCTGAAGAGGCGCGATATGTCAGCGAGAAACTGTTGATTCTCCCTGACCCATCATTCCCTCTCGGAAAGGGTTCCTCCGTCCTCGTAGAGTAGAGCCCCCGCATGCAAGGATAAGGCTGCATACTCTGAGGTCGCCGGTATCCCAGATCACCCTTAAGACACCTCGCCCAGGTGCCATTCAGCTCTACACGGTTGTTACGCCTCCTCTTAGGGGTTATTCCTTCGGGACCATCCCTGGAAAATTTTCGGCGACTGCTAATTAATTATTGTAACCATATAAATATTTATTTTGATTCTGTAAATGTAAATTTCAGTCAAACTTCATGTGTAATTTCACCACCCATAATAGCTACCGTCAACCATGGCGAATCGATGCAACAAGTTTTACGAAATCATTAAAGACTCATTAATTGTATTTTCAAATTGATCTTGGGCTCAATAGATCACAAAATGTCTCTACTTTATCTTCCATATAAATAAATTAGTATACCTATACATATAATTTTAAAAAAAGTTACACAACCACCGCAGGGTCCAACTAAGAGCAACCGCCATCCAAAAAATGTCAATAGCCCCCAGTAGCACCGCGGTAAATCACACCCATGGCCACGTCTCACAACCGTGATATGGGTGATCATAGGCATCGACGAAATCACAACGACCGGCCGGCGAAACCCTCGTTTGTCTTGAAAACACGAAGCGACCCAAGGATGACAGCTTTCTGCATCCATCTCGCAAGTGCCTTGGCATATTTTTGACACGCGGGTATGGCTTTTAGGTTACGAACCAGTGATAGTTTCGCACCTCCGAGAGCACCTATCACAAGGACAATTACTTGTACCGAATATTTTGGGTACAGTCGTTGTAGCTCTCTTTTAAGGTCTTGATACCTCTCCTCTTTTTCTTTCTCCTTTGCAGTGATGTTGTATTCGGACGGAGCCGAGAATTCGATCGCGAATATAGTTCGTTTCTCGAAGTCTTGGAGAATCGATCGCGAATATAGTTCGTTTCTCGAAGTCTTGGACAATCGACTCTATGTCCTTTGGAGCGTTCGGCAGAGCAGGGTCGCGGCCAACACCGTAAGAGCGACGAAGATGGTAATAAAGCACTCTTAGGGCCGCATTATGTCTGTAGATATACGTCGTTCCCGCGTGGGTCGGACTCGTTGATAGTATGTGTTCTAGGTACTCAGCGTGTGCATGACACGCTCTGCACCTATCACTGGGAACTTCTTGACATAAAATGCGCTCACGGTATGCTAAGGAGGAAATGACACCGTCCTGGCATGCGAAAATAAAACCCTCTGTACCTGAATTAAGCACTGATGATTTGAGGAAAGCAAAAGTTTGCTCCTTCGACAAGGACTGTTTTTCTACATTTCTGTGAAAGTTTCCGTGCATTTTCTTGTCGAGTAGCTCTTGGTGAAAATTTTCAACCTCTGCTTTCTTCACTTTGGTTTTTAGAAGTGAAGCATCTAGATGAAGTAATGCACTCTCCTCACTTCTGATGTTAAAATTCAGGCCAAGGGTCTCGGCCGCTTGCTCCGCAGCTTTGTAAAGGAAAGCTCCTTCACCTATCATCTCGTGGTTCCTGAACATCTTTAGGAGAGGATCTCTGCCATTCGCAACGATGTAAGCTGTGCTTAGAACAATCCGGTTATGAAGACACTGGAGATTGAGAAGTCCGCGTCCGCCTTGACGGCGTGAAATATATAATCGCGGAACTGACGAATTGATATGCAAGCTTTAATGCATATGCATGATCTTACGTGTAATGACATCAAGGGCCTTAAGCTCGTTCTTCGTCCGTTGAACTACCCCAAACGAGTAGAGTAGAACCGGGACGGCAAGCATGTTAGTCGCAGATACCTTGTTCAACGCCGACAGATTGGAAGACCAAATCTGTCGAAGAAGATGCTTGTATCTGCTTCGGAGAGATTCCTTCACTGATGTTACGTCCTGAATGCGGTTTTGACGCACGTCAAGGTATGTATAGGTCTCTCCAGTATTAAGATGTCTGATAACACTTATATCTACTAGCTCAGGTTCCTTGGGGACGCCAGTAATCTTTCCTTTCTTCAGATTAATTTTGGACACCTTGTCCAGGCCAAAGTCCATCCCAATCTCTCCTGTGTAGTTCTTGACAATATTTATAGCAGTTTGAAGTTTGCTTTTACCAGAGGCATAGATCTTCAGGTCATCCATATAAAATACATGAGTGACCTTATGCTCGCGCTGATTAGTGTCGCCACAGAGGTATCCAGGAGAATTTCGAGATAGAGGCAGAAGTGTGATGCAAAAAAGCAAAGGGCTTATGGTATGACCTTGAAAGACGCCCCTCTGGAAGGTGACGTTGTTCGTTGTCACACGATAATTTCTAGATGAGATAGTAAATCTAGTTTTCCAAAGAGGCATCAATCTCTCTATGCATCTCACTATGTGTGGATGTACCTTCAAGCTTTCCAACAGACAGATGATAAGTCTATGAGAGGTTGAATCGAAAGCTTTCCGGTAGTCAATCCAGGCCATTGACAGGACTCAATGTCGCTTCCTCATCTTCGTCTGCAGCTTCATAAAGCAGCGGTTGGGGAAGCGCTCCGCGTACATATCCATTTTTCCGGAGGTTGTCGGCTTGATTTCGCAAAGAATGATGCGAAACGTGCTGAAGCTCTGGGTGTTTCTGGCACCACAGATTGTGCATACGCGCCATAAAGCCTCGGTGAACAGGGATAATGCTGGCATCGTAGCAGTCTAACAAGTCATCCTCGAGTTGATCCGTCCACTGAATGTGGGCGTTTCGCCGGTTCGTCGTCGTGTTTCCATCAAAATTATTTTCAGCACCCCGAACTCTAGGCTGATCGGCATTGTTTGCCGACCCATTCTCGGGTGCTCTGCGCGTTCGATTTTCTTGAACCGCATCTACAACATTTTGGTGTTTTGGTGGTTTCATTGTTGTTCCCACGAGCAGCTAGGGAAAGGGTTAGTCCATCCTTGTAGAGCCAGCATGCAAGGATAAGGCTGATACTCTGAGAGGTCGCCCGGTATCCCAGAGTCACCGTTTGAGACACCTAACCCAGGTGCCATTCAGCTTTCGGCACGGTTGTTACGCCTTCGCTTAGGATTTATTCCTTCGGGACCATCCCTGGACAATTGTCCGCGCCTGCTTATTAATTATTGTAACCATATTCAGCAGAAACCCTTGGTACAGGGACCCTCTATCCGCAACCCGAGGACGCGTTCGGTGGCTTTGTCATAGGCCCTTCGGTTCTATTCCAAAGGAATCGAAACCGATATATAT
>CAKNYM010028440.1:0-12140 GCA_932195095.1 Andricus curvator | reverse complement strand
GAAAGGACTGAGTGATATCTAGGACTTCTGCGAAAATTATTTTCATGTTCATTTTTCCTAAGTCTAAGAGCTCTTTTTGTCTACCCTACAAAAACTGCATTTCAATCTTTACAATTAATTTGGTAAATAACACATTTTTTGTCTAGCGTTTCATATCTATCTTTTCCTAATTTTACAATCATATTGCTCTTAAAAGGAATTCTATAAATAGTATGTAAACTTAATTTTCCCAACAGTGATTTCAAAATCTTCGAGATTTTACCAAAATATGGAAGAACAACAGTATCAAATGTATTGTAATCTTCTCTGTTTATTTTATTTTGATCGTTGTTTTTGTTTTTTATATATTTTATTCTGTTATGCGCATGTTTTTCAATTAATTCAAAAGGGTAATGGTTAAGAAAAAGAATTTGTTTACAATGTTCAATTTTTTTTTCATGGAAAACTGGATGTAATAATTTAAGGGCTCTATCAATCAAATTTTTAATGATTCCTATTTTGTTTTGAATAGAGTGATTTGAAAGAAAACTAAGTGTTCTACCTGAACAAATCTTTTTCCTATGCCAGTCAGTATTAATATGTCTTTCATCAGTTTTAATTAAAACCAAATCTAGAAAATTTAATTTACCTTCAGTTTCAATCTCAACAGTAAATTGTAATCTAGGGTGTATACTATTAAAATCATTAAGAAGAGTGTTAAGATTATTTTTATGTACACTAAGTACTGAATCATCAACATATCTTGCATAAAAATGAATATTAAAATTGATTTTTTGAAAAACTTAATTCTCTAAATCCTCCATGACAATTTCAGCTAAAATAGGAGATAAAGCAGATCCTATGGGAGTTCCAAACTTTTGTTTATAAAATTTATTATTAAATTTGAAATATACTGAATAAAAACATATTTTACAGCATCAAGAAAATGTTTTTTCGGAATTTTGGTATTAATTTTAATCAAATCCCAACGTTTTTGTATGGCAATTTCGACTCTTTCGTAAGGGATATTTGGAAACATAGCTATTACATCAAAAGAGACAAATATATGGTCTAAAGGTATTATCACACTGTCAATTAGTTTTAAGAAAGCATGACTATTTTTAATTGATGTTTCTGAGATTTGTATTGATTTTTTAATAATTTGACTTAATAATTCATCCAATTTTCTAGTTGGGGAACCTATTGTTAAAATGACCGGTCGTAAAGGGTAGTCATCTTTGTGAGCTTTAACAAGTCCATAGGCTAATGAGAGATTAGTACTGGATGTATCGATATCACATCTTTCAATATTATTGCCTAAATATTATTAGTTCTCATTCTGTCTAAAATTTTGAACGTCCCTTTTTGAAGCATTATGGTAGGGTTATTAGGAATCAATTGAAAACTATCAGCATCATTAAAAATATGCAACATTTTTTGAATATAAACATCCCTATGAATAGCTACTGTAATACTTTCTTTCTCTGATTTAGTGATCATTAATTCTGGATGATTTGTTAAGAAAATTTTTGTTTCAATTAAACCCTCGTTCAATTCCTTCTCTAACCAAGTTTTTGGATTATCATTATTTAAAAAATCATTCGATAAACCCATAAATTGTGATCTAAATTCATCAATTTTATTCTCAGGTATTTTTTTAAATATTTGATTCAATGTCTTTAATTATTTCAAGTAGTTTTCCTCCCCAAATTTGTTGCTAAAACCATCACCTAATCTCAAAATGTCAATAACTCTATGTGGAATAATTACATTAGAAATATTCAGTATCCAAGGGTCTTGTTGATCATGAAAAAGAACTGAGTGAATTTTTAAATGCAGTTTTTGTACATTTCCTTGTTCATTAAAAATGTTTAAAAATTTTCGATCATGTTTTCTATTATCCTTAAGGGCGATTTTATTAAGTTTTGTGTTCCTTTCAAAACATTCCTTAATAATAAAGGAGGAAACTTGTTGATTTAATTTCTCCATAATTTGTTTTATTTCAACATTAAAAGAATGTATCTGTGAATGGCAATCCTTAATAGTCAAATTTAAGGGCGATTTTTTAAATTTTTCAGTATTTATATTTTGGTATACGGCCATACCACGCTGAAAAAAACAGTTCTCGTCCGATCACTGAAGTTAAGCAGCGTTGGGCGCGGTTAGTACTTGGATGGGTGACCATTCGATAATACTGTGTGCTGTTGGCACATCGTGGGTGTGGTGAGCCCACACTTGTAGTTATTTACTACAAGAAACTATCCACCTAGAAACACTACCGGAATCGAGTAGTGTCACGCCTACCCTGAAAGGGAAATGGCTTAATGGTATACTTACTTACATACTTTACTATATCAAATTTTTCTTTATTTCTTTTTTTTTGAACTCAAAGCTAACATTTTTATTAATGTCAAAAATCTTCTTAGGAGAAACATTCAAAACAATATGATATCAAAAGCTTTCAAAATTATTAAAAAGATTCTAAATTTTGTTAGAATTTTTCAAAATAAGTTTTTCCCATAATCTAATTTTTCTTATCTCTTTGAAAATGTAAAAAAGTTGAGAAATTATAGTGTGGTAGCCTCGGTGGTAGCAAAATGTTAAGAACAGAATTATTTCCCAATATATGTTCAAGGTATTTTACTATTAAATGTTAATAAAACAATTTGCAGTTATACATTAATAAATCAATTAAATTTATTAATTAATTTTTACACGTTAAAAATTAAGGACAAAATCAACATAATTTTCTTTTACTCCAGAATTAATCAAATTGTAATAATTCATTACTATATTAATTACTAAATTCTTATATTAATTTTCATCCTTAGTATTTCTATTGTCACTTTAACTTGAAATCATTTATAAATGTTCTTTAAATAGTTTTTAATGTTCAGAAATCATTAGAAAAAAAAGAAATATTTAAGCAGTGAGTGCGTCACTCGTGCGTTATATGCATTGTACGACTCCGCGCTTCGCAGTCACTGATTGGATTCGTCGGATTCGTCAAACTTTGTGGGACTCTGGACGAATTCGTAGCTCCAACGGTCCGCAACGCTGTGACTGTACAGCGTTCGGAGCTCCCGATTCCCAAAAAAGGATTCCGGTTCGTCAATATCAGAATTCATCAAAATCGTTAAGATTCGTACGAATTCGTTTACTTTGTTCGAACGATTTCATTTGAATCCTGAGTGAGACACCCCTCGCGTTTTTCTTTTGTTTATATCGTTGTGTCCTTTTCAACTTCACATCAATTTTATTCTCGTCTTTACTTAAACACAAGAAAAACGTCTTACGTAATTTAGGCGCCATCCCTTAGCTTCCTCTACCTTTGTTTAGTTGCTCGCAGAACCTCCAGCATCTCTGATTTAAAATGCGCCTTGTCTTCCAGTCCTCTAAATTGAGAACATGGGAAACTTGAGAAACATGGGGAACTTGGGAAAAACAATAATCCACTGCGAAAACACTTACATACACACTGAAAGTACGTGAAAAGATAGTAATTTCAAATGAATCAGCAAAATAAACACGCGCCGATCGAAGCCCGGCGGAGACACTCGCACGACGGCGGCAACCGGTAACTTGGAATCGGAACTGGGGAATGCGCCGTTCAACTTGAATTACGTATCACGCACGCAATTTAAAATGCACTTTTCTTCTTTTTTCGTTTGACGATTGTTAAAATAGTTATTTGTGATACAAGTGCGCAAAATAGGTGAATGTGTGCGAGTAGACGAGTGCTTCGAGCCGCAGGCGAATGATGCAATCACACGAGTTACCAATCGCCTATGCGCACGTCTATCACACGCTATTTTTTGCAACGCCCGTCCGAAAAAGTTGCTAGTAGGAGGTAACGAAAAATACTAATTTTATATTGCATAGAGTGGAGTAAAGACATTCTTTTTAAAAAAAAGTTAAAAAAAAAATGTTTGAAATTTTTTTTTTTTTCAAATCCCTAATAGCACGGAAGGTTCCTGGGAAGTTCCCGGAACGTGTAAAATGTCCGCCGCTTGGGAACGTTCCAGGAACGTTCCAAACATAAATTAACGTTATTGTTATTATTATCAATAAATATCTCGTAAACCGTAAGTGATAGTTCAAAATCGATGTCACTTTATGATACGGATATCATATTATAGTGCAGTATATGCGGTACTCAAAACTCAAAAATGACATCCATTTTTACCTATCTCTTATGGTTTACGAGATAATTGTTGTTAAAAATAACAATAATGGAAAGTTCCCCTCAGGTCCCAGTGGAACGTTCCTGGAACGTTCCAGTGGAACGTTCCCAAGGGGCGGACATTTTACACGTTCCTCTGGAACGTTCCGAAGGTGCCCGCGGAACGTTCCAGGAACGTTCCCGGAACGTTCCGTGCTATCAGGGATGTTTGAAAAAAAAATGTTCTGAATAAAAATTGTGTGCAAAAAAATTTTGGAAAAAAAATGTGAGAAAACATTTTTGAAAAAAAATTTGTTGAAAAAAATGTCTTGGAAAAAAAATTACTTAAACAAAATATTGGCGTTTATGCTCTTTTTCGGGGGGGGGGGGGGGTGGGAAACCCCAAAAACCAAACTACAATCATTAAAACATTTGTTCAAGTTAAATCTAAATTTATTTCAAGAAGATACCAACACCAGTGTTTAAAGTTACCTATGCCAGTGTATAAAGTACCTCATCTCGAAAGTGCGCATGCGCAGCTCTTTCACCAGTGCCTAAAGTAAGCCATCTTCAAACTGCGCATGGGCGAAAATTATTCGCACACAGTCTGCTCAAATAAGGTCCTTTAGGCACAATTTAGAAGCATGCAAACGTCAACTTTAGAGGTGGGTGTTGCAAAAATATTGTTATTGTAATTAGAATTTTAAATTCAAAATAAAAATGCAAAATTGAAGGTCAAATATAATTAACTTATACATTAATTTTAAAATACGTAAAGTAAGAACTAAAATTTGTAATGCTTCAACTTTATTAAACATCAATTATGTACTTGTGTGGTCCAAAAAAAGCGACTTTTTAAATGTTCATGGGCGACTGGATGTTCGTATAGCCTAGGCAAAATCAGAATATGCCTATTTTTTGTTTTGTTGTACAGTCATTTTTCAGCTCGCTAAAATGTTTTAAAAATTGTTTGTTAAAGTAATGTAAAAGTGATAAAACTGTGAGACCACTCTAAGGATTCACTTGATTGGCGACTGGAGGCTTTTTCTCACTCCGTTCAAATGTCTACCTAGAGACTTACGCCCTAAAAGTTTATTACTGGAAACTTGAAGTGTCATTGTTAGCAGCTTACTCCGGCTGCGTGACCCTACCCCTACACACCCTTAACCCTAAACTCTGAAAAACTGCTGTTGGTCGAAAAGGGACAGCAATATTAATGTGCATAAGTGTGTCTCCTTTGCACTTATAGTCGAAATTGATATTATAAAAGTTGAAAATAAAATTCTTTGTAAAGTTAATTTTGAGATATTGTTATGACCAAAAATTCTGAACTTATTCAAAGTAGTCAGTTTATTGGTTCGTTGTTAAATATCGGAATTAATTAGTCTTGTGAAATATTTAATAAATGAAAGTAAACATTTAATTTCTGCAAATAGTATTTTTTATTGAATAAAGTTTTCAAGAAAATATTCCATATGACAATAACAATTCTTTTGTGGATCAAACAAAAACTCCTACGAGTCTTCTTTTATACTTTTTTTACGTATCTCGTGTCTTTTGGCGTAATATTGGACTTTTTAATTTTGCATATCAATTTCCATAAATAAATTAAAAACGACGAGTTCTATCTAAAAATGGTCCAAAGAAATTCTGTAGGAATTTTTAAAAGCTAAAATTCTTCCAAAAACCTTTCCCCATATTTTGCATCGTTCAGCTCAAAATTTCAATTTTCGATTTTTTTCATAGTTTTTTTGATAAATCCAACCTTAAAATTAGAATTTTTCACTTATTTATTTTCGATGCTTAAAACTAAAATTATGAGTTCTATCAAAAAGTGTTTTTAAGAAAAATGGTAGATATTTAAAAAAACTTCAATTCTTCTCTTAAACTTTTTTCACGTAATGATCAGAATGTAAAAAGAAAGGACGGTTTCGAGCAATATCGGACATTGAAGAAATTATTGTTTGGCGCACATCGAGACAATTAATTACGAAAGATATAATCATCTACAGATTTTTGTAACGATATCTTATCACTATCGGGTACATGATGTCAATGAGAATACACATTTAGGAGCAAACACTGCAACTGCTCTTCATTTGCAGTTATGTGAGAGTTGTATTCGGATATTAATGCTACTCCGCGTTCTGCATTGTCGTTAGTGACTGGTAATCCGCAAATTGCATGTAAAGCAAATTTGTAATCCTCTCTGGAATTCCAGGTCTCTGGATCGATGTTCAAAAAATCAAATGAAATATTCAATTTCTGAAATATTTCTATATTTCTTATACTCACCAGCTTGTCGATAGTTAAAGCCTTAATTTCATGTTTTGCTTTAGATTGAGTTTTAAGCGCTTTGATTTTCCGGGAGGAAAAGTCTCTAAGGGGCTGAGGCGCATTTTAGAGGAGCTATTGAAGAGAAAATCGAAAGCAGCTATTCCGGGAATTCGCCGTACACTGTAGTTTAATAATAATTCAAATTTTGCAAATTAAAAAATGATTTTCATCATCATAAAAAAACGAATAAAAAACAATAGCATCGAAAACCTGAAAAAAATGTATTTTCCTCAGGGCTTTTTCTCCGCGGAACTTTACAAATATTATACGATCATGAATAGGTAAATAAATTGCAGCAGTTGATTTAATTTTGTACATATCATTGATTGATCAATTTTAATCAAGGAACTGGTTTTTAAGCACTTTTAAACAATTTAAATACAAATATTTTCTGTTAAGCCATGTAATTTTGAATTGAAATTAATAAAATAAATTATATTGAATCAATTATGCAAATAACATTATTAAATCTTTTTAAATTAAAATAATATGCAACTTTCGTTTTTCAATATGGGAATTTATAGAATTTCAAAAGTTATGAGTTATTTATGATTTTATGGTGTGTTCCTGCCTTTGCCCGGTTTGCCGAGTTCTGCCACTCCCTTTAGGGTCAATTTGTATTTCGAATTTCCAATAGAATAGGTTCTACTTAGCCGTTTATTATACTCGCCATAAATGCTTCACCTGTATAGCCTACGGGTGAACCTATAGTTAAATTATAAGTTTTTACTCATTTTTGAAACCCCTTTGTTGAATATAAAGCTCTAACCATGACATGTTAAACTCCATAACAGTAACAATTGCGTTTAGCGAGCTGAAAAATGACTCTACAACAAAACAAAAAAATAGGCATATTCTGATTTTGCCTAGGCTATACGAATTTCCAGACGCCCATGAACATTTAAATAGTCGCTTTTTTTGGACCACTCTATTATGTACATGAAAAAATCTAATAAATGTTGTTGGTTTAATTAATAGATTTTAAATAATTTAATTTTTTTTTAAATTTTGTTCTGTAATAATTTTGATAAAAATTTGGGAACCCTCGTGAAAAAAAAAAACAACTTAAGATCACAGTATAGGCAGGTATAGTCCTGTCCCGGCAGTTTGAACCCCCAATATCCCACCATTATTAGGCTCATCACGAGTGAGGACCATAACCATGGAGGGAGGGACAGAGTTCCATAAATATAACGGAAACTGGTTGAAGCCTCTAGATCTCATAAATGCTCATAAATCAGCCCAGGTTCTTTAGGACTTTTAGGTACAGCTAGTCTGTTGATACAGACAGCTATCCTTATTTCAGAGAGAGAGAGCGTGGTGTCTATTTCAATCCCCTCAAAATGAGGCAGGTATAGGCTGAAGGGAAAAGACCAGAAAAAGAGCAAACGTGGTTTGAAACTATTCTTAAAGTGATCTTAAGTTGGTCTTTCTTTTCACGAAGGAAATATATTAATTTGTATATCAATGATTTATTTTTACATATCTCACAATTATATAGAATATTTTCCCTCATATCCATGGACGAGATCGGTAACTAAGCCCATTCCGTTCCGCGCGGCGCGGAACCGCACGTGCGTTTGCCTTGCGTTCTAAGTAGTACCAAACTCCGGGTATAGAGAAGTGAAAGTTACCAGGGAGAAAATATGGCCGCCACAGATTGCTGGAGCACAGTTTTAGACATGAATTCATAAAGTTGACATGTCACCCTGTTGATTCAGGTTAGGGGTGAGGGGATATATTTAAATATTATCATTGTTAATTAATCAACACGGCTATTATTGTTTTCACAATTCAGAATTCGTTCAGACTGCAGATTTTGTTTTCCTTTAAACGGAAAAGAACTTTTTCATTTTAAACCATCTTTGTTGTGATTTGGTTTTTTATCAGAAAATCCATTGCTAGTGACTCAGAAAAGACCGTATCTATTAGGAGACTTTGTCAGGTGACATCATTTGTTATTAATTTTAATAAAGTAATTGATTGATTAAATTAATATTAATATACTGTAATAAATTAAAATTATTACAGTACATTGCATTTACTTTAATAATTTTAATTAACTTTCAACCAAACAGATGATTTTTTAACTACAGTTACGATGAATATACAACTAAAGTAGTTGCATAATCAGTTAAAATAATTGATTTTTAATTTTTTTTAAACTTCAAAGCTAACAAACGAATTTGTCTGTAAAACAGTTGACTTTTCAACCCAAAAATATGCATTTTCCACCAGATAAGAATTTTTTTGGGAAATTGGAAAAAAAGAATATTAATTTTCTACGAAAAAAGACGAATTTTTATGGCGAAATAGAAAAAATTTTCCACTTACGGTGGAAAAATTACACTTTCAGTTGTAA
Organism: Andricus curvator; assembly: GCA_932195095.1. NCBI lineage: Eukaryota > Metazoa > Arthropoda > Insecta > Hymenoptera > Cynipidae > Andricus > Andricus curvator. The sequence continues at coordinate 3,300 of CAKNYM010028440.1, read as the reverse complement.
GAAATTAATTTTCAATAAAATAAGACACGACTTTTGAATAAAGTAGTTTAATTTTCAACCAAAAAGATGAACCATTATCTTAAAAAAGAATTTTTAACTACACTGAGAGACTTTTTGTTAGAATAAATCATAAAAATGAATGAGAATTTAGTATAATATCGTTCCAAAATAGGGAAAACAGGGTTTGCGTATCAAAAATTAATATAGTGGTTTTTAGCCGGCAGAATTAATATTTTTGTTTGAACAAATGGAAAGAATGTTGCATTAACTCTTATAAAACTTGCGAGAATTTAAAATTCACTATATCATAGTTGGCAAGCGAAATTAAAACGATAGTAATACAATTTATTCGAAAGAGTGAAAACATCTTTTGAAGTTGCCATACAAAGCATATGAGAATCTCAAACGACTATATGAAAAATAACTCCCTCCACCAAAAAGATTCACCCTTCAGAAGGAGGAACTAAATACACAAACTAAATACAATTATATACGGAAACACGCGTACAATTATAATTTGTATTATTATATACTTAATTTATTCACTACATACATAATCGCACGCTTAATCGCTATGAAAAATCGGAATCGCTGCGGCGAGATTCGAACCTAACTTACCCGAAGCACTAACGCATTTTATTCCTAACAACTAAACCCCACGGCTAACTTATATTATGGAATATTTGGCAAAAATCTCGGCAAAGCTGCGTCGCTTGACAATTCAGGGCAGTATGAAAAATATCTGGGCCCTGTTTCACGAGTGATTTGTTGCTTCAAAAATTTGGTTAATAGATAGGTTAAACATTTTATCACTTTCAATGATTGAATTGATTTTTTATAAAATACATTTTTTTTAAAGGAACTGATAATATTCTTGTATGAATAACATTATCCAATCTGATATCTCAGTAACTCATTATAATAAACCTGAGTGTATTTAGATGTAATATTTTATAAATTGCACTCATTTAATTAAATCTTATTATCTTAGTGTATACATTTCGAGAGAAAAAATTCCTCATGTTTTGAATCCCATAGTAAATGAATGAATTGAAAATAGAAAGAGTTAACTTTTATTTAAAATGTTGTGAAACATAACCTTTCGGTATACATGTGATAAAAGCGCCTGTTTCACTACTACCAAGCATCTTTTGACAGAACTAAGGAGTCAGATATAAATAATGTGTACAATATTATATATTAATTTTAAAAAATATATATTTTCTGATAGTTAAAAGATTGTAGTAATAAAACATTGTTGAATATTTAAAAAAGAAGTTTGTGATTTTGAAAATTAACGCATTAAATGCTCTTTTTCCCATTTTTGAAAATCTGGACAGGGATTGGAGTAGAGAATAGAAATAAAATAAAGGTATAATTAATTTTCTCGTTCAGCGAATTTTTTGTTTCAAGTAATTTCTTAAAAATAATAATAATGGGATTTTACAATATTTACATGCATTAATCTAATTTCTAATTGAACCGAATTTGATTTGGACCGACCGCGGCCGGTGTTCCATGCGTTCCATATTCGGCTCTGCTCAATCGGGCTCGATCGGCAAACGGCGGAAACACTCGAGGAGCATTCTCAAACGAAACTATATGAAAAATCAACAATAAGGATTTCATAGTTTGCTATGCGTCTTAGGTTTCTGTCAACTTCATATAGACAATATCAATTTCTAAAATACGTTTTCGAGATTATGATATTCACTATTTTTCTTATTCAAACTATTTTTCGAAAACTCAGTAAAAAGAATATCACTTTTTCATAGTGTTAATTCTTGAAATGGAGATTCATAATATTTCGTATTTAGAATACTACTTTGTCGTCTTCGTGTTTTAAATACTCGTATGATAATATTAAACTTCGGTACAGTAATACGAATAAGTGTAATAAAACCTCGGTTTTCCCTATTTTGGTACGATTTTATACCAATTTCTAATTCATTTTTTTCATTTATTCTAATAAAAGGTCTCTCAGTGTACCTACTTCAATTTTCAATTGCTAAACTACAATTTTCAACAAAACAATGAAACTTTCAACCAAAGAGATTAATTTTTAACTACACCAAATTTTTAACTACGACCAAGCAGATGAATTTCTAACTACAGTTACGATGAATATACAACTGAAATAGTTACATAAGCAGTTAAAATAATTGATTTTCAATTGTAAAGAAAATTTGAAGCTAACAAACGAATTTGTCTGTGAAACACTTGAATTTTAACCCAAAAAAATGCATTTTTCACCAAATAAGAATTTTTTGGGAAAATTGGAAACAAAGAATATTGATTTACTACGGCAAAATTCAGTTGTGAAAAACTAATTTTCAATCAAATAAGAAACGACTTTTGAACAAAGTAGTTTAATTTTCAACCAAAAAGATGAACCATTATATCAAAAAATGAATTTTTAACTACGTACTTCAATTTTCAATTGCGAAACTACAATTTTCAACAAAACAATGAAACTTTCAAGTAAACAGATGAATTTTAAACTACAGTTACGATGAATCTACAACTAAAATAGTTACATAATCAGTTAAAATGATTTTTTTGCAGTTTTTAGAAACGCGTTTCCCCCCAAACAGATGGATTTTCCACTAAGACAGATTTATTCTTAAGCCAAAAATATAAATTTTCGACAAACTTATTCAACTCTCAACCAAGCAATATTTCAGCTTAACTTTTGATCGTCAGGAGTGAGGAACTAAAGACGAAAGAAATAGAAATATGGCTCATAAATTACTAACAAGAATTTCAACATTTCTATTTCACTGGCCATTAATATATCAGGCCTACAAATTAATTCGTTCCCTGTAATATCATGTTTCCTAACACTTGGTCGTACTTGAATTTTTTCCCGTCAACACAATATAATAGGAAACACTTCGGTTTTAATAATCTAGTTCTAACCCGACTCGACACGAAGCCACATCCCATCGTCTCCCTTCACCCCGACCCCCCACCATCAAATCGAGTCCCAGCGTGTCGGTCCCAGCACTGCACCCCCCGAGCCCTCCATCCCCCCGTGTCAACACGAGTCGACACGGAAGTAGCCGACCGCACTCGAGTTTGATGCGATCTCGCATCCCCCACCACCATCGTTTCGCGCCGTGCCGCGTCGTGCGCGCGCCACATCGCATCGTCTCCCTTCACCCTTCATGCTATTTCGCAACCCCACCACCATGGTCGCATCCGATGTACAGAGGGGGGAAGGCTGAAGTCCTAGGGACCCTGATAACACCAGAGCCCCTCTGTTTCTCTTTTCCGTAATACTTTTCTGCTTGTCTATAA
>CAKNYM010028439.1:0-14504 GCA_932195095.1 Andricus curvator | reverse complement strand
TTATATGATTATAATCCAAGTATGTTTAAAATCACTTCATTTTCAGTCAATAATTTCGTGTTTGATTGTTACTGCAAATATTCGGAATTTATGTACATTTAATAAATAAACATGCATTATTTCCGCTAGAATTTCGTATTATTTATTATTAATGAAATTTAATAAAACTTATAACATTCTTATATATATATATCCGGTTTTTTTTTAGTACCGACTTCCAATTTATTGAAATAGATAACATTAATATCTATTTGGCTGATTTAAAAACAAGCGCAAAAAAGATAAAACAATTATGGATATTAATAATAATCTTATATGCAATATTTCATAATAATTATAATTTCATAATTGACTAATATTTTATAATAATTCCACTCATTCATATTCTTTTGTCGTGAACGGCGTTCTCTCAAATCACGGCAGGCCTATTTCTGAGGTCCGTAATTCGAAGAGAGCCGTATCTGCCCGTTACGGCGTTTTCTCGAATTTCAGCATCCCAATCAACACCGTTAACTGCATTTTAGATAATTAATCAACATTTTTTAACAATTTTTCTTGCAAAAATGAAAAGATCGTATGCAAATTAGTCAAGAACAACAAAAAAAATGCAGAAAATGAATAAGAATCCGCGATACACGCGAATAAAGATTCGAACAGTTTTCGTCGATTTTCTCGGCTTCGTTCATTTTGCAGTTAACGGTGTTTTCCCAAATCACGGCAGTGCAGGCTTATTTATATTTTTCGTAATCCACTTTTTCAGAAAATATGATCTTCAACCTTCGAGGAAAATATTCAAAAAATTTCAGTATAAGGTGTATATTATTACGGCCGTTATTAGTCTTTGAAAACAGTACAAAACAGTGAAAATGGCACTTTTCAAGCAACCGTAATTAATGTTTTTTATGAATTTTTCATTGAAAAAATGTTTTTATGTGGATTCTTAGAACCTCAAGAACAACATATTGAAAGTTCAAATTAAAAAGTGGATAACTTCGTGCTTAAAATCTTAAATGAAAAAAAGTTGAGTTTGCCCATGTTAATTACATAAGAACTTCAAAGACGATGGGCCACCTCTAAATATTGTTTAAAATTAAAAAAAAAAAATCTGGCTTCTACAATCGTATAAACTACCGTTATTTGCCCTTCACTCCTGAAAAACCCAAAAGTGTTTTTTTCTGGTCACCCTAATGTGCAGCTCAGTGGCGTAGCCAGGGGGGGGCTGAGGGGGCTCAAGCCCCCCCCCCTCCCGAAATTTCGTAATCACGTCTATTATACACTGGAAAACTTTATTCTATTTACAACAGCTTGTGTCTATGTTCTGACAGCTCTGTTATTTGCCATAAATGCTAATGAGAAAGAGGGATTATTATACAGTATAGACACCATTATAAACTGGTGCGTCTATTCTTCATGTTACCTGGGAAAATTGAGGCAGTAAACTGTAGATTTTCACGTTTAAAATTAAGTTAACTCAAAGGCCAGCGCCATAAGACAAGATTTTAGCACACCTAAAATTCAAATATAAGTACAAGCTTTGTCCTAATCCAGAACAACTACCTGAAAGGTAGAAATTCGTAAGCGGATCATAAATTAGGAATGCCCCTCATTGTAAACTAAAGTGCTCTTCAGAATGCATTGGAAATATTTTTTCTCGAATTTGCATGCATATCGCCCCCAAAAAATTATATTTAGAGGTTCCGCAAGCCCCATGAAGTTTAACACGTATTTCCCATATGAAAAAAGACGTTTTTGTAAGTTTTATTCAGAATCGCCAATATTAGATGTATCGAGTTGAAACTCAACATTTCTTTTCACAGTTAGCAATAGAATACGAATAAAAACTTAATTTTTAAATATCACCACCATAAGTCTGTTTTATAGGGTCCCAAAAAACCCCATAAATGAAAAATTGTTTTTCGCGAGTTTCTGGCGCTAAATATAATTTTTTTGCGGTTTTTTGAAATACAAATTGTTAACTAGAGGTTTAAATGAATTGTTTAAACAATTTATTATTGTTTTTATCAATTTTCTCTTAGAATAGATTTGAAAAGTCGCGGTTTTTCGGAATCTTAAACTTATTTTAATCTTTTCAATTAGAGCAAGGCAATTATCAATTAAATTCACCAGAAATTTCTTAAATAATTCATCATTATTTATAATTATATTCTCTCAGAATAATGATAGGAAGTTACAGTTTTTTCTGAAATTTTTCACTTCTGGTCGAATTTTCAATTAGAGTGAGGTAATAATTAATTCAAGTTAACAAACATAATTGTTCAAACAATTTATTATTATTTTTAATAATATTTTCTTTCAATAATGCCAGAAATTTGCGGTCTTTTCTGAAATATTCCAATTTTTATTTACTTTTTGCTTCGAGGGACTTAATAATTAGTTTTTGTCAACTCTAGTCTTACTCTAGTTTTACTTTATGGGGTAATAACTAATGCAAGTTAATAAACATAATTGTTTTAATAGTTTATTATTGATTATAACTGTCTTCTCTTAGATAATTAGAAAGTTGCGGTTTATTTAAAAAAATTTTAACATTACTTTGTCTTTTTAGTTATGAACATATAATAAATAAACAATATAGAGAGAATCATTTCTTAAACAATCTATTTCTTTTTTGTTATTATATTTGTCTGAAATAAAATAAATATTTGAAACATTCTTCAAATTTTCTACACATAAATCATATTAAATATAAATTTTCCTTGGGAGCCTTTTTGTTTAAATTAATATTAATGTTTATTATTTGTGGGCGTCTGCATGGCGAATTTTTCTAAGTCAGGGTCAAGATTATTATTTCTTTATTTAAGTGGCGAATAATACTAATACCTATACTGCATTGTTTACACTATATTTATGTCCTGAAAGCAAGTAACATGTGTGCTTATGGTTCTCGCCAACATTAAATGTGTTTTTCTCTAAAAGCGGTTTTTCGATGTTACAAGTTCAAAAATGCCCCGGCGACTCGTTTTTAAACCTGAAGGGTTCGTTATATGATTCTGTATGTAACTCCATATCGGTCATCAGGACCATTTTCATTCGGACGCCCACATTTGTTCCTAACTAAAAAGGTAAAGAAAAGCTGAAAAATTATGAGACGATAGTTATAAACCATGATAAGTGTTTAAACAATTATGATTGTTAACTTGCAAATAATTAATATCTCGTAAGTATAAAGTGGACAAGAAGTTAAATTTTTTAGAAAATACCGAAACTATCTACCATTATTATAGGAGAATATAGTTATAAACAATAATAATTTAATTAAACAATTATGTTTGTTAAATTTCAATAATTCATACCTCACTCTAAGTGAAAAATTGACAAAAAGTGAAATTTTGTAGAAAAAACCCGCAGCTATCTGGCATTAATATAGAAGAAGATAGTTATAAACAATAATAATTTCTTTAAACAACTATGTTTGTTGAATTGCTATGATTATTACCTCGCTCTAAGTGAAAAGTTGACAAAACGTGAAAAATTTCTGAAAAAACCGCAATTACATAGCATTACTATAGAAGATAGTTGCAACTAATAATAATTTTTTTTAAACAATTATGTTTGTTGAATTTCATCAATTATTACCAGACTCTAAGTGAAAAATAGACAAAAAGTGGAAAATTTCAGAAAAAAGCGCAACTTTCTAACATTATTCAAAGAGAATAGTATTAAAAACAATAATAAATTGTTTAAACAATTATGTTTTTTAACTTCAATATTAAGCAATTTTATTTTTCGGATACCCTTTTTTGCCCTACTTCCCTAAGGTCAGGCCCCCCCCCCCCCCGAAAAAAATTCCTGGCTACGCCGCTGGTGCAGCTGAAAAAGTTACTTAGAGCAAGCGCAGCGATACAAGAACGGGGCAGCCAAAATATCCTGCCCACTCGCGGTAAAGGTGGGGCCCCCTCCAGCGTAGAAATAAAAGAATCGTTACGTTTCAAGGACGCAGAAATAGGGGAGACTCCACTGTATTGTCATTCATATATTTTTTTAAAAATTAATTTAATAATAATTATAATAATTTAAAACCTTTTTTTGTTTCCGATGTGTCTCTCTACATTGGATTTTCAATATTTAACAGAATTTTTCTCGAAAAGGAAATGTATTACGCCATTTTTCCTGGCAGATTTGAATTCAGCTTTGAAAAATCTATAAAATATGGTATCTTGCACTAAAAAAAACTGTTTTTCTAATACCAGTACAAGTTTGTAAACTTTATAGAAAAATGACGGTATTTTCCAGGCCGGTATATTCGGGAAAACTTTTCTCTATAATTTTCCCTTATTGTGCATTTAATCAGCTTTTTCCTCGTTTAAGGAACATCCATTTTGGTTAATTCGCAGAACTACTCCAAGTGCACCCTATCCAAAATGCTTAAAGCTACGGTATGCCCTAACCAGGTCCCCGTAAACCATCCTCAAAGTTTTGGAATCCTAATATAAATAAGTCGCATGTCAAAGATTACCCCCAAATACAGGAGGGTGAGCTGGCATGCAATGACGCGGCCATCTATCTCAAGAGTGATATCATTTGTTCCGATTCTGCCTCTTGATAAAATACAAAGTTAGTATTTTGGTAGTGAAATAGAGAGGTTTAGCCCGCATAAAGCTAATAGGATGCCTTTCTTCTTATAGCAGAAACTTTTCAAAAATATTGTAAAGAATAAAAAAGGTAAGGTTGTCCAGAAAATCGTTTTTTTTTCTTCAAATTTTTAAAACATGAAAAAAATATTTTCTGGAAACCCCCACCTTTTTTATTTTTTACAATTTTTTTGAAAAGTTTCTGTTATAAGAAGAAAAGCATCCTATCAGCTTTCTGCGGGCCAAACCATTTTTGAGGCCAGGAGCTTTTTTTTCCTAAAAATAAAATGTTTGCATTTTTCTCGTAAACGATGCAAGATATCGCAAAAGGTATTTTTTATAGAACTTTTCTAGACCTGCAAACATTTATCTAAAATATTTTTCGTATCTGTCGTTTGCGTGAAAAATTAGAAAATTCGATTTTATAAAAAAAATCCTGGCCACAAAAGTTATTTAGCCCGCATAAAATTCACAAGATATCTTTCTTATGAAAGTATAAATTCAATAAAAAAATGGCAAAAAATATAAGTGTGGGTTCTTTTTAGAAAATCGACTTGTAATATTTTCAAAAAAACCGCTACCATTTTTGTTAATATTTCAATTAGGTCAAAAGTTATTGAGATTTATAGAAAAAAACGTGGGGTTTTTTGAAAAACAAAGCACAATATTTCAGTACGCATAACTTAGTAGAAATTTTTTTTTTAGAAATTGGAAAAATAAGTATCGCCTAATTTCCTCTGAAAAACAATACTTCGTTCCCGAAAGATTCTGCAACTTTAAGTGTAGAAACTGCCTGATTTGAAATGGATTCGGTCTCTGGTTGAACTTAGTCAAACATGGAGACCGTTAAACATGAACTTCATGTGACAGTCATAATAAATAAAAGTTATATTTTTGCATTTCGTATTAATTAATAAGTACATACAAGAATCATATTTTTTCGAGAAGAGCCCAACTGATTATTTTCATTTCCATCTTAATATGTTCATGGATGCCATATTATCATGATCAATAAAAAAATACTATTTAAGTTAAAACTGTTTGTAAACTTGGTTCAGCTCCACCGTGCATGATGATATAAGAAATATAGCATTGTACATTAAAGACTAATGTAATACATTTTGTAGTTTTTGGACATGATACCCAATCATGCGACGATGCCGAAACATTCTAATACTTCCTGAAGTCTGCTATACGTACTACTCTTGCCAAAAGAAGAAGTGAAAGAATAATTGTTGATTTTTCAGAGTATATTTTTCTACGCACAACTATTTAAGCCGTAATGTTCGTCTTCCTAACATGATTTTGGTTTTAATTGAAAAAACTGCGGCTCTACAAACTTTTTAAGTAAGGTTTTGTAAACATAGCTTTTGATGTATACGCTATACAATCAATGTTTTGATTCAATCCAGCACGTATGTCAAATTAACTTAAAACTGATGTACAATAGAAACTTAGCAATTGGAAAAGATTGTAGTAGATATTATGCACAATGTAATTATGTAAATATCATCTCATACGGTTTAGCCGATATCCAATATTTATTATTTTGATCATGTGCGTCGTTTAGCGCTTTCAAAGTTGAATTAGTATACTATTGTTGAGTACTTCGAATAAAGATTCATCGAAACTGTAACTTGGTTTTTTCACGTAATATGAAGAATATAATTTTAAGATACAACTAATAATATAACGTAGATAAAAGATAATTTAGTGTGCAAAAAAATTAATTTATTGTAGGTAAAAACTTACTTTACATTTGCATTCACAGACTCTCTCAATATTTCAGTTGCTCTATAAATAAGATATTAATCTAATACTACTGTCTAATCTAATCCTTCTTTCTTTTCCTTTATCGCTTCCTGAAAAAATGAAATTAGGTTGTAATTTTAAATACAAATCAAGTTAGGGAGCATCCATAAATTACGTAACGCTTTTAAGGGTGGGTGGGTCAGAGAGCCGATGTTATGCTAGTGTTACTCCGGATAGGGTGATCTTTTGGCAAAACGTTACGTAACGCTAAAAAAATTACGTTTTATCTTTGATTCTCCCAGAAGTAAATTTCTTTCCATTTACTTTCGTTACTCTCTGTCCGTGACTCATGACTAGTGATGGGCGCTGCTCGGTATTTCACAGTCATGACCAATCCTGACCGGTCATGACGGTAAATGTTGGTAAAGCGCGGTCAGACCCAAATATTTCCACCAGAAATGGTTTTTTTATAGAGAAAAGTGATTTAGTTGTTAGGACATACCCTATACTAAACTTGTACAAAAAGTTTTTCGTTTCTAAATGTTCCAGTTATTCTCAAAGGAATAAAAATTCGAAGAAGCTGAGCATAGCAGACGACATTTTTGACAGTTTCGCGCGAGTTTCGAGGAGAATTTGAAAATGACACTTTACAAATTTACAAATTACATTGAAAATCTGTTGCATTTACTGAGCAATGTTTTTAAAATAATATTTAGTAGTATGCTAAGTTATTTTGAATATCATTTCAATAAATATGACACTTAAATATTAAGTTAAGTACTTTGTATCGTATAGGTTATATTCCCTAAATGAAAATATTGTTTTTTGTCTCTAAATAAAATAACATTGATATCTAATTATTATGAATTTAGATTTATGAGTAATTTGTGTAAATAATTTATTATTTGTTATTATTTATATGTGACGAAATTCAATAAGGCAATTATTATAATTAAAAATGGTAACAATGACAATACAAATTGTATACCATTAAGCCATTTCCCTTTCGGGGTAGGCGTGACACTACCCGATTCGGGTAGTGTTTCTAGGTTGATAACTTGTAGTAAATAACTACAAGTGTGGGCTCACCACACCCACGATGTGCCAACAGCACTCAGTTTTCTCGAATGGTCACCCATCCAAGTGCTAACCGCGCCCAACGCTGCTTAACTTCAGTGATCTGACGAGAACTGGTTTTTTCAGCGTGGTATGGCTGTTATATAGCTTTTTATGGCTAAAATGGTTTGGCCCGCAGAAATAACAAATAATAACAAATAATACATTATTTACACAAATTACTCATAACTCTAAATTCATAATAATTATTTATCAATTTTATGTTATTTAAAGACAAAAAAACAGTATTTTCATTCAGGGAATATAACCTATACGATACACAGTACTTAACCTAATGTATAAGTGTCATATTTATTGAAATGATATTCAAAATAACTTAGGACACTACTAAATATTATTTTAAAAATATTACATAATAAATGCAACAGATTTTCAATGTAATTTGTCAATTTGTAAAGTGTAATTTTCAAATTCCCCTCGAAACTCGCGCGAAACTGTCAAAAGTGTCGTCTGCTATGCTCAGCTTTTTCGCATTTTTATAACTTTGAGAATAACTGGAACATTTAGAACCGAAAAACTTTTTGTACAAGTTTAGCATAGGGGATGTCCTAACAACTAAACCACTTTTTTCTATAAAAAAAACTATCCTGTTGGAGATATTTGGGTCTGACCGCGTTTTACCAACATTTACCGTCATGACCGGACATTACCGGTCAGGTCAGGTATTACCACAGTCAGGCCGAGCAGTGCCCATCACTACTCATGACTCCACAATTTTATCACCATACTCAGGTCTCACGCACACTGGCTCGAGGAGCGTATTGTTTAGCTTAAGATAATTTTTTCAAAACAAAATGCGTCAAGTGCTTTTCATGGAAAAGCAGTGTCTGCTCCGAAAAAAATTCGCCCGTTTCGGATAGTGACAAAACGAGGCCAGGAATTACTAGTCCAAAAAGACAAAGAAGCAGAGAGTGTTGAATGGGTTGATCTAGATTCCGTTGAAAATGCGGATGTGCCTAATAACGATCCTCAAGTCTGCACTATGCCACATATTGATAATTTACAGTCATGGATGGAAAATCCATTTGAAGAAGAAGAAAGTTCTGTCAATATTACAGTTTAAAAATTTTTTTATACTTGGAATATGAACTTCAAATTATTTTTGTACTTGAAAATTCTGTAAAAGAAGATCAAAATTTCATTAAAAAATTTTAGCATGAGGAAAACTGTTGTTTTTTATTTTAATAAATGATTGAAGCAATAAAAGTTTGGTATAGATATCAAAAAAATTTAAAAGCGTTACGTTATGCTGTGGAGAGGGTGGGGTGGTAGTCAAGTGTTACGGTCCTGTTACAGAGGACTGGGTGGGTCACGAAAATTTTAAATTTAGCGTTACGTAATTTATGGATGCTCCCTTACTACGAATGCGCAATATTACGTACTTTGAAACGTTCTTCGAAGAGTGATAGCTCGGCAATTAAATCGGTGATGGCGTGCATAAAGGCATCGTGTGGGGTATAATCTGAAGTAGTCTGTATCCTGATGACAAATTTGTGCTCCAAGGGATGTGGTACTTTGTATCCGGCAAACAACACTTGGGGATCTTTCAAGAGTTGGCTAAATCAGGAATATTTTTGGATTTTTATTATACTGATAGAATGGTTTTCATAATAAAAGCAGTAGAAGGTAAATAAGACAGTTTTTTTTTCAAGTTTTGACCTTGAAAATGACATTTGCAGGTATTTTTATGGCCATAAGATTTTCGGATATTTATATGGCCATATTCGTAATCAGTACATCAGAATACATCGATATACGCTTTTCTGGACTTCACCTCTGACGAAAAACACCACAAAGAATGTATTTTAATTTTTCATGGCAATATTCGCAAGCAGTGCGGCTGTGCAGATTCCACTTAAAATTGATCTTCATAATGTATACATAGTATCTGGTACAAACGGCATATCCGAACAAGTAATTTTCAACCGGACTAGCCTTAGCTTCTTTTTATAACAGACAAAATAAACTTACTTTCGGATCATGTTTCCCAGAGTGTGATCCTCTTTATTGATTGTAAATATTGCAGCATTTGGAACCTTCGTGTCTTGTTCTTTTATTATTCTACACAAAACATGCGTATAGGTTAACTTTAGCCGAAAGTATGTACCGTCTGTATATTCTTAAAAATACAATGTTTGTACTTACTTTTTCTCTCCCTCGTACAAGAGGAATGACTCGAAGGTTGGTGGCGCATTCATGATTCTAAGAAGTAATATAGATGTTTTTCAGAAATAATTGTATAAGGTAAGATGCAAAAAGTCATTCAACGATTCTGACAATTGCTGACAATGAGGCAATCCACATCATCCACATTCCACACTTGAAATGAAACAAACAAAACTGGGCATTAAACCTAGCTCAGGGCTGGGGAAGTATGTTATCTCGGTTGTTACAATGAGGTTCATGATGCAACACTAATCTTAGATGGCAGCACCAAGCCGAGTACTAGACCCGCTGTCAATTAGATACGAATTTCAAGAAAATAAATTTTGTTAATAAGTATAAAGTGTCATTTATATCTTGTAAACATAACATGATTTTTTTTTCAAACTTTTTTATCAATATTTATCATACAGCATTCGGAAAAGGTTGATAAATCCTTTTATGACTGTCACATACATATTATGATGTGAATATATATATATATATATATGAATCTTTACATCATCACATAAATATTTAACTCAATTTAACATGACGCTTTAATTTTAATTAAATTATAATACTTTTATCATTTAATGCTCATTGGCAACGGCCATACCACGCCGGAAACACCAGTTCCCGTTAGATCACTGAAGTTAAGCAGTGTTGGGCGCGGTTAGTACTTGGATGGGTGACCGTCTGATACTACTGCGTTGCTGTTGGCGGTGGTGGGTGTGGTGAGCCCACACTTGTAGTTATTTACTACAAGAAACTATCCACCTAGAAACACTACCCGAATCGGGTAGTGTCACGCTTACCCCTTGAGGCTCGCCGAAAGGGAAATGGCTTAATGGTATATATATATATATATATATACATACAAAGTGAGGTTAGGTTTACTATAGTTCACCATATATCCCATTGTATGTATAATTTCCACTAAAAGTATAAATTACCTTCTTATATAAGCACTAAACATATATTTAAAGATTATTTACCCTCAGATATTTAATTAAGCAACCGTACACCTAGCACCATATTTTTTTCGTCTCTCATCGACAGCGGGTCTAGTCTAGTACTCTACAGAGGGTCCAGGGGTGGGACTCCGATGCCTTAAATCGAACGGACCTCTCTTTCTACCATGTGCGATAAACAACGAGGCGCGATCGAAACCGAAACGATGGTTTCGAAAGCTCCCTTTCTATCGTCTATGGTAGACAGAGAGGATCTCATAGTTATGAAACGACAAGTACGACTTGTCGTTGGCAACCATCGGACCCTCTCTGTCCACCATATACGATAGAAAGAGAGTTGTCGAAACGATCGTTTCAACTTTGATTGCACCTCGTTGTCTATCTCACATGGTAGAAAGAGAGGTCCGTTCGATTTAAGGCATCGGAGTCCCACCCCAGAGCAGTGCTCCCAACGCGGGCACCTTGCGCTACTGCGCATGCGACGCATAAGGCGCTTTATTGGCTGCCGTTCGCGCGCTTGTTTGAAATGTTGAAAATATCATTTTTTTAATGTATCATTAATTATTAGAAATAATTATATTTTAACATGTTCAAGTGGTACGTGGATGGTTTTTTGAATATATTCTGAGCATTAGGTTAAAAAATAAAATGAATATTCCGAAAATAAAAAATATCCTGTTATTTAATCTAATCTTTTTTTTATTTTTTATAACCTTATGCTCAGAATATATTAAAACCCATCCACGTACCACTTTAACATGTTAAACAAATTATTTTTGATGATTAATAATAAATATAAAAAAATTTGTATTTTTTAACATTTTAAATAAGCGCGCGAACGGCAGCCAATGAAGCGCCTTATGCATCGCATGCGCAGTAGTGGAAGGTGCCCGCGTTGGGAGCACTGGTGTCGCCGAATGTTTCCGATTTCTTTCCGAATGACTTCCCACTTTACTCTTTCCGAATGTATCCAATTTCTTTCCGAATCGAACAAAAAATATATATTTTTTCGTAATAATAATTTATTTTTATCTTCAAAGCATTTTAAATTGCAGGAATCCTATTGATTCCTGTTGAATCCAGCGAAGGCGATTCTTAAAAACCTAGAACTAGGGAAATTTCATAACTCAGAAAGCCTTTTTAACTTTCTCGTACATTACGTAAATTATTGCTGCACATTATCACATCTAAACATTCCAAACTTCGAATATTCCATTTGCCCAACTCTCATTTGTAATTTCTATAATAAGTGCTTTATAAAATTGCGTTTTTGTATGGTAAAAATAATACATTATGAAATATAAATTGCACTGAGCTGGACTAAATGATGAAATGCCATAAGAAGCGTCACTTTGATCGATTTCCATATTCACAATAAAAAACAAGGTATACTGAAAAAATAACTGAGCCCGCAATGACGTTTTACTGAAAAAACTGGAAAGCACTATGGGAACTTAGGAATATCCGAAATTTGTTGTGATTTCAATCAAGAATCTTCGGAAAAGCTCTGACAGCATCTTGTCGTCTCTGCTTGTCTCCAGCGCCATTTTGATCTAAGATTGTCGCTTACTCACTCACTCGCTCCCATTTGTGCAATCGATAAACCCAATCGATAGTAAGTATTCGATTTCACTAATACTTAACTGAACCAAAAGAATTGAATGTCATTATAAGGTTTAAAAAAATGTCGTTAAGGGCATGCTCTTCGGTGATCACGTGACCAAACCAGTCCTTGGTTATGAAATTTTGTTTGGTGTTCACCATGTCCAAACGCAATGATATATCGCTCTCAAAATTTGGAATATAGGAAATGAAACAATAAATTGCGTTTGTATATTTAGTTTCAGTAATAATTTTGAAAAAAATTATCCATGTAAAAAATAATGTGTAAAATTTCATAACCGAGCTTGGTCATGTGATCTCTACTTTACCGACGTTGAAAGCTTCTTTTTTTCTCCGCTAGAAATTGCTAAAAATGCTCCAATGTAACAGTTCACGATTAATTTGGCGCGAAAATTGAACTGTTTTTAAATTTAAGTTTATTAAATTTGCCCTCCAGTGAGTTCCTTCCACTTAAGAGCGAAAGCTCTTCTGGTCCATGCCTCCGACTCTGACGATTCCAACGTTGATAAAATAGTTCAATAGTCAGCGTGAAATAAATAAATAAATAAAAATGGAAAATAGATGCAGCTTTAAAAGCTAAATAAGGTTGAACAGAAGTAAAAACACAAAACTACTTTGAAGTTAAGAATGAATATATTCAAGATCTGTTCACTGTAATTTCTTAAAGTCCAATTTCTATACTAATACATATAGAGACATCGGAGACAAAAGTTTCGCGTCGCGAGCGGATAAGATTCTGATCTCGAAAATCGATGTTGCTCGCGGGCTCCTGGATCGCGCAGCGATCCAGGGGTATCCCGCGCAATCCTACTCTCAATCATACCCATACTTCCAACCAATCAGAATTCATATTTACAGCCCCAACTTGACTAAAGCATGACCTAATTCCTCGTCAAACCATGATGAAATCGCGGCCCAGTTAGCTTCTTGAAAAATACCCATTAACCACGTTTCCTCGATTTAGGCTCAAATCTCATTTCATGCTTCGCTATCAAAAACGTCAAATAATTAACAGTAATAAAAAGTTCATTAGTTTTTACAGCTTTCGCACAAATAAAAATCAGCTTAAATTCTGGTTCAAACTAGTTAATAACAATGGCTTCTTTATTTGTTTTAACTATTCTAGCACGAAATCTCGAAGTTATCTTTTGTGAGTCTAACTAACCCTCTTTCCTAAAACCCCTTTGAAGTCATTCAATTTATGTTTCTTTCATACTTATTCCGCATTCTAAACTAGAGCTGAAAACAAAACTTGTAGCAAACAACATTCTTTTCCAATTACACACAAATCATAAAATCAAAATGAAATTCAACGTTAGAAATTTCTTAAACTACAGAGTCAGTTCGCTTTCTTAAAATACCAAGTCTCTCTCTATAAATTATTCAATTGTTTATTAACCCAAATAATTATTAATGATTTAATAATCCCATTAGTAAATCTACTTCTAACCAAAATGGATTTGAATGAGGTTTTAATATCTCATGTCTTTTCGCATGTCCGGGAGGTGCTGCCCCTAGTGGACAGTAAGGGCATTAATGAACAATCACAGATTGTTACACCAAAAATAATGACAGGTTACGTGTGTGCAGATACTTATTTTTTGATTTGCAACAAATGTGCAAATGTTATTGTTTATATTGATTTTTTAAAATGTTTAGACGATTTAGTCCAAAATTTGTGTCAGTTATCAACATACGCGAATCAAAAAATCTGAAATGCATCAAACCAAACATTACCTGCAAAGTGCTCGACTCGAGTGGTAATATCCTATTTTATTAATATATCAATAAAATTTCTTTGAAATTATAAACATATTGATGTATACAAACGTTCTTTAGTGCTTTTTATTTAATCGTTCAAATTCTAAACACGATATCTCAATCCGTGTGGACGTAGTGAGCACCAAAAAAATGAAAATAATATTACACATTTATTTTTTACATGAATAATTTTGTTCAAAATTATTACTCAAACTAAATATACAAACGCAATTTATTGTCCCATTTCCTATATTCCAAATTTTGAGAGCGATATATCATTGCGTTTGGACATGGTGAACACCAAAAAAAATTTTCATAACCGAGGACTGGTTTGGTCACGTGGTCACCGTAGAGCATGCCCTTAATGAGCGTCAACCTCTGTGTGTTTTCAGTCAAACCTTATTTTGTGCAGTTATTCTTGGAGTCAATCTGTTTTTACATTCTCATCATAATGAGAAAGTATTGGTTTTATGTGAAAAATGACTTTCGCGGATTCCATCAAATGTCGACGTTTTGAGGCCCC
>CAKNYM010028435.1:0-32548 GCA_932195095.1 Andricus curvator | reverse complement strand
TCAAAGGCTTCTTGTACATCTGATGTCCATTCAAAAGCTACTCCCTTTTTTAATAGATTATTGAGAGGCTTGGCTATAAGAGCAAATCCGGGTACAAATCGCCTATAATATCCTGCTAGTCCTAAGAATTGTTTGATATTTTTCCGACATTTTGGCTGAGGAAAGCATTTGACAGCTTCTAACTTTTTGGGGTCTGGTTTTAAACCATCCTGCGATATTATATGTCCCAAATAAACGATTTCTTTGCGAAAAAATTTACATTTTTCGGGCTGCAAAACGAGGTTTGCGGTTTTTAAACGCCCCAATAGTTTTTCTAATTTTTCGTTATGTTCTTTTAAAGATTTCGCGTATATTACTATATCGTCCATATATACAAACAACTCAACACCTTGTAACCCTGAAAGTACCCTATCCATTAATCTTTGAAATGTCGCAGGTGCGTTTTTCATTCCAAATGGCATTCGATTAAATTCATAATGACCAAAATTACTGGAGAAGCTCGTTTTATATCTATCCTTGGGTTCGACCTCTATCTGATGGAAGCCTTGTGCTAGGTCAAGTACCGTAAAATATTTAGCACCTCCAAGCTGATCTAAAATGTCTATAATGTTGGGAAGGGGATAGGCATCCCCTATCGTTTTTTCGTTCAGGGCTCTATAGTCTATTACCATACGCCATCTTTTATTGCCTTGAGGGTCAGGTTTTTTAGGTACAACCCATACAGGGGAATTATAAGGAGAATCTGAGGGTGAGATTGATTTATTTTTAAGCAAATCTGCGGTTTCTTTAATGATAACTTCTTTATGAATGGGCGGATGCCTGTACCCCTTTTTATAGACAGGAATTTCATCGGTTACTGTAATTTTGTGTTCGATAACATTTGTGCATCCTAAATAATCCCCTTTTAAATGAAATTGCTTCGTATATTTTGATATAATGGAAACTAAGGTACCCCGTTCTTCTTTATTTAAATCGGTTAAATCTAGTGCGTCTATCAATCTGCCCAATCGATCCTCATCGTGGTTTGGAATATGTTTCATATTTTTAATAGAAGTTTCTGCCACAGTTTTTGGAAGTTCAAATTCTTCCAAAGTTACTGGAGGTAAAATGAGAAAATTGTCCCTGGTAGTTGTATTTATACAAAATAAAGTAATTTTATCTTTTCTAACTTTAACTAAAACTTTACCCAAATATATTCCAGGTCCTAAATCTACGAGTGGCAAATATCCTTCTCCTATTTCCGGGTTTGTAACTGGTAAGGTGACAATTTGTTTAGTTCTAGCGTTTATTTGCAAATGTACATTTTTGAATTCAGGTGTGAATGGGAAAGTGCCTAATGGATGTGCAATTTGTTTGTCTTTCAGATGGATCGAGGATTCTTTAAGAAATGGCATTCCCACTATCCCATCGGCTGGGAGAGGTAATTCATCAGGAACCACCTGAAAGGAGCAAGGACTATTATTAATCTTTAGCAGAACCTCACCCAATGTAATTACGGACTTCCCCCCTATTCCACATAAAATGAATTTGGGTACTTGATTTATGAGTGTATTTAATTTCAATTTACCCTTATGGATTATGTTTAGCTCAGCTCCCGTATCTACCAAAAAGAGTCCTTTATTTCTAGTCATTTCATCAGCAAACAATTTGATTTTGGGGGATTTTTCTTGCCGTTCTGGGTCCCAAGTAAATAGAATACGCCTACTGGGTGTAATTTCCGGTAAAAGTTCACTGTCACACCAATCCAGAGAACTTATTACTCGTTTAAAGAATTTCCTTTTTCTGCTCTATTATCTGCAACCCTTTTTGCGAGGATTTTACAACCATTAATGATATGATCATTGCCTTTACAATATTTGCAAAATTTCAAATTTTTATTTTCTTCTATATTTTTAAAAATGCAATCCCTAGCGAAGTGTCCCATTTGTTTACACTTGAAACATACGACTTCGGAGTTACCATTCGGACATTCTCGCGCAAAGTGCCCTGTTTTGAGACACTTATAACAAGTCTTAGGATTTGAGGGGTTAGGCTTTGCGCAACCCCAATCATGGTGACCCGGCTCGCCGCATCGGCGACAGGTGACTACTGAAGGAGCTATTTGCTGAGCGCCTCCTCTCCTCCCCCGAGTGACAACTCCGCCCCTGCCCCGAGATCCTGAAGGGTTTGCAAAACCTCTTCCGAATCCTTGTCCTCTACCACTTCCAAGTGCATGTGCCCAAGCATTTCCTCCATAGGGCCTAAATCTATTTCCCTGATAACCCTTTCCTCTATAAAGTTCCGAATTTTCTGATTTATCGTTCTTATCGTTCTCACGTCCTTTAATCAATCCTTTAGCAAAGTTAACTTCCCATTCTGCTTTCCTAGCTGCCATACTGGCATCTTGTAGAGATCCAGGTCCTTCCATTCGTACCCTCAAAACTAGATTAGGTTTCAATCCCATTACAAAATTTTCACAGGCCGTGTCTCTTGCTGACCTAATCATCGAGTCAGCTTCGATTATTGAATATTTCTCTTCCACAAGTTCTATTATATTTTTTAAAATTTCGCTAACCCTGTCTCCGTATTCTTGGGCATTCTCATTATATTTTTGTGCCACGGTTGCTAGCATAGAATTCAGTTGGCTTAAATTTCGGTGTTCAGTAAAAATATTTTTTAAATGTTTCAATAAGGCTTCTAAGGTGTGAATTTCCCTGTCAAGTAGCGAATTATAGGCACTGCCAGAAATGCGCGATCTAACAATTAAAAATAAATGTTGTCGATCTTCGGCTGCTATTGAATTACGCGCGTATATGCAATCTCGCACAAAACGGCTAACAGGGATATTTTTCCCATCGAAATTCTTTGGTATGAATTCGAGTGCGGCTTTAAAAGGAATTGGTTTTAAAGGCTCTTGACTTGGCAAACGAAAAAGTCCAGAGTCGTCAACCATAGCCCCAGCATGAACACTTCCCGTCGCTCCAGTTTCCAATGTATTCCGGTTAACTACCAAAGAACTACCTGTCACTTGCGCGGTTAAATTAGAGTGGGTTGGGGTATTAAAATCGGAATTCAAATTCCTTACCACTCCCGGATTTAGCGTGGACTGTATTTGGTGCTGAGGGGCCGTTATAACTGAGTTGTTAATAATATTATAACCCGATGGAGTTGGTTCTCTAGTATTAATTTCGGGGTTATTAAAAGTAGAGGTGGATGGTGCATTTACCCCATTTGATATTCCCTCAGCCCCGGTACCTATGATGGAGTTATTACCATCATTGCTAACCTCCACTGTTCTATCAATGGTATTATTTTCTTCGGCCATCTTAAATAATTTTCACACTTTGTTTAAATCTAATTCTTACTCAACCACACTATGCAAATAAAATGACTTAAATGAGAGAGACTGGCAAGAGAATAATTTCAAATTTTATTTCAGCGAACTGACTCACCCTTTTGAAGTTCTAGAGGATTGGCTAGCTAAATAAAATTTATTTCAGCACTATATAATTTTGAAATTTTGTATCACTTATACACACACATACACATTCATTAATTTTATAAATCAATTAAAATTGTTTCACAAGCTAGCCTCTTCAGTTCTCTGCTAATCCAAATATATTTTCTGGTCAATCCTTAGTCCTTCTTCTTATTCAGCCTGCGGTGATTGTGAGGTAATGTCTCGTGGTCTCTGCAACCACCGTCTGCGAGTCCTTGGTAATTATTGGTACCACTAGCCTCTCGGTTTAAAAACCACGTCAAAAACCGTGGAGGAGGTACTCGCGGCTATTACTCATCACATCTATCCTTTTATCTTCCCTCGATCCGCACCTTATAATTCTTCTTTTCGGGCTACGTCCGATTTCCACCCGAAATCCTTCGCTGATCCCTATAATCCCAATTCGTCTTCTTCTTTCGGGCTACGTCCGATTTCCACCCGAAATCCCTCGACGTCCTGAATCCCGTTATATTTCAAATATTTTAACTTAATTCCAAGGCCAAAATATATATATATATATTGTATTATAAAATTTTTTTGAGCAAAAATTTTTCCTTTTATTTAAAATAATGTTTTAAATCCAAATAAAGTTCATGGTTAAAATGAAAAAAAAATTTTTAATATTTTATTTTACCATCCAATATTATAAACAATTATTTTATTTATTTTTATTCAAGCACTTGAATAAACTTGGTTTATTAAATTTGCCCTCCAGTGAGTTCCTTCCACTTAAGAGCGAAAGTTCTTCTGGTCCATGCCTCCGACTCTGACGATTCCAACGTTGATAAAATAGTTCAATAGTCAGCGTGAAATAAATAAATAAATAAAAACGGAAAATAGATGCAGCTTTAAAAGCTAAATAAGGTTGGACACAAATAAAAACACAAAACTACTTTGAATTTAAGAATGAATATATTCAAGATCTGTTCACTGTAATTTCTTAAAGTCCAATTTCTATACTAATACATATAGAGACATCGGAGACAAAAGTTTCGCGTCGCGAGCGGATAAGATTCTGATATCGAACATCGATGTTGCTCGCGGGCTCCTGGATCGCGCAGCGATCCAGGGGTATCCCGCGCAATCCTACTCTCAATCATACCCATACTTCCAACCAATCAGAATTCATATTTACACCCCCAACTTGACTAAAGCATGACCTAATTCCTCGTCAACCCATGATGAAATCGCGGCCTAGTTAGCTTCTTGAAAAATACCCATTAACCACGTTTCCTCGATTTAGGCTCAAATCTCATTTCATGCTTCACTATCAAAAACGTCAAATAATTAACAGTAATAAAAAGTTCATTAGTTTTTACAGCTTTCGCACAAATAAAAATCAGCTTAAATTCTGGTTCAAACTAGTTAATAACAATGGCTTCTTTATTTGTTTTAACTATTCTAGCACGAAATCTCGAAGTTATCTTTTGTGAGTCTAACTAACCCTCTTTCCTAAAACTCCTTTGAAGTCATTCAATTTATGTTTCTTTCATACTTATTCCGCATTCTAAACTAGAGCTGAAAACAAAACTTGTAGCAAACAACATTCTTATCCAATTACACACAAATCATAAAGTCAAAATGAAATTCAACGTTAGAAATTTCTTAAACTACAGAGTCAGTTCGCTTTCTTAAAATACCAAGTCTCTCTCTATAAATTATTCAATTGTTTATTAACCCAAATAATTATTAATGATTTAATAATCCCATTAGTAAATCTACTTCTAACCAAAATGGATTTGAACGAGGTTTTAATATCTCATGTCTTTTCGCATGTCCGGGTGGTGCTGCCCCTAGTGGACAGTAAGGGCATTGATGAACAATCACAGATTGTTACAACATTGTCATAAAAGAATCCTGGAAGCAGAGATGAGGTGGAATCTCTGCTGGAAGATTGTAAGGCAATTTTTCTCATTTCGCACAATTGAAAAAAATCAGGAAAAATTCGAATTAATGTAAAACATAGTTTTGAAACACTTTAAAAAAATAATTTAAATATTGAGAAGATTTAAAATTTTTAAAGAAAATATAGATTTTTGAAGATTTTGAAATAAAATTTTGGAACCTTTTGAATAATTTTGAAGGGTTTCAAGGAAATAAATTTTTTTGTAAGATTCCTGGGAAAGCTTTAATTGCTTTTTTTCTTGAAAAATAATGTTTAAAGAAAATTCAAAAATATTTTGAAACATTTCGAAAAATCAGACAAATGAAGAATCCCGAAAAAGAGTCTTTATCATTATTTTTGTATATCGCGTTGAAAATTGGTGAAATATAAAACAATGTTATTGAAAATTAGATGTTTATTTTTTGGTTGAAAATGTAACATTTTTTTCTTAATTCGTTGCTTTTTGGTAGAAAATAACCAAATTTCATTCCACTGTTTCCCGGAAATCGTAAAATCTTAAGAAAATTTTTTTATTTTCCTCAAAAAGACAACGTTCGTTGAAATTGGCAAAATTTATTGAAGCATAATTTGATCGAAAATAATTATGAATAAGTTATTCATTATTTTTTTTATACAAACACTAGAGGACCTGAAAGAGTCACGACATTTCAAAAAAAGCTCTAGAAAAATTGAAAAAATCATGAAATTTTGAAAAAAATTACTGCATTTTTTTTATTCAAAAAATTAATTTCAAAGATTATTAATTAAAGTCTTAATAATTATTTTCATACGCTGCAGCGATAAATGGTGGAGATTAAGAATTTGTGTCGAAAATAAGTTCGACTACTTCGTTAAAAATTCCTTTTCTTGTTGTTGAAAATTTTTGATTGAAAATGACACTATTTTTTGAAAATCCGCTGTTTGTTGGTTGAAAATGTAAAAAAACTATAAAATAAAAAAAATAAAGTATAAAATAAATTAAACTATAAAAAACTATACTCTTATTTAAAATCTTTTTAAATTTTTTCTAAATTTTATTTTTAAATTTTATATTTAATATTAATTTATTAATTAATATTTAATATCTTTTTATATATATATATATATAATTCTTCTGTCCGTGTGTATGTGACTGAACTCCTCCTAAACGGCTGGACCGATTTTGATTAAATTTTTTATGTGTGTTCCAGTGGCTTCAAGAATGGTTTAGATTGACAATTCAGTCCACTGGAAACTGTTTATTTATAAATTAGGACAACAGGACAACGTCGGTCGGGTCCGCTATAGTTTATATTTAAATTTTTATTTTTTAATCTATTATATATGTTATTTCATTTTATTACATATAAAATTATATATAATTTTTTAACCCAAATTTCATTTCACTGTTTCCCGGAAATCGTAAAATCTTAAGAAATTTTTTTTATTTTCCTCAAAAAGACATCGTTCGTTGAAATTGGCCAAATTTATTGAAGCATAATTTGATCGAAAATAATTATGAATAAGTTATTCATTTTTTTTTTATACAAACACTAGAAGACCTGAAAGAGTCATGAAATTTCAAAAAAAAGTTCTGGAAAAATTGAAAAAATCATGAACTTTTGAAAAAAATGACTGCATTTTTTTATTCAAAAAATTAATTTCAAAGATTATTAATTAAAGTCTTAATAATTATTTTCATACGCTGCAGCGATAAATGGTGGAGATTAAGAATTTGTGTCGAAAATAAGTTCGACTACTTCGTTAAAAATTCCTTTTCTTGTTGTTGAAAATTTTTGATTGAAAATTGCACTATTTTTTCAAAATTCATTGTTTTTGGTTGAAAATGTAACTATTCTATTTGTTTTGTTATTGGTTTAAAATTAATTTTCTTACAAGGGGAGTGCGCGTGACGGGGGCACGGATTTTAATCATGTTTTGTGAGCGAAGAGGGCTTAATTTGAGATAAAAAAAAGCTGAAACCGTTGACTTAGATAGAAAACGGTTAATGAGAAAAAAGGGTTGAAAGAAACTCGTGCACTCGTTGAAAGAAACGTCGGTTTGAATTACAGGACAATCGAGCAAGCTACGATGGAGCATTGGTCTAAGTTGCAGACTGCAAACTCTCTCGTCATGGGTTCACGTCCAAACTATTTTTTTAAATAGTTTAACCCTGAATATGCATAAATATTATAAAAACAATAGTAAAGAGTTTAAAAAAAATATTTTAAGAATAAAAAAATTATTTTTGACACCAAAATATTTTTATCAATCAGTCCATGTTTACAGCATAATTTTTTATGTTGAAAAATGAATTTTAATAGAATATTCCAAAACATTTTGTAACATTTCAAAAAGTATAATAAAATTGTTAAAAAAGATTCTGGAAGATTTCAAGGCAATTTTTATAATTTTGCACAATTATTGGCAACGGCCATACCACGCTGGAAACACCAGTTCCCGTTAGATCACTGAAGTTAAGCAGTGTTGGGCGCTGTTAGTACTTGGATGGGTGACCGTCTGATACTACTGCGTTGCTGTTGGCGGTCGTGGGTGTGGTGAGCCCACACTTGTAGTTATTTACTACAAGAAACTATCCACCTAGAAACACTACCCGAATCGGGTAGTGTCACGCTTACCCCTTGAAGCTCGCCGAAAGGGAAATGGCTTAATGGTATATATATTGAAATTTGTCCTGATTTTTTTTAATTATTAGAAAAAAATCAGAAAAAATTTCAACTCATTTGAAACATAGTTTTAAAACTTAAAAAGATAATTTTAATATTGAGAAGATTTACAAAAAAAAGAAAATGTACATTTTTACAAAAAAATTCATTTTTGTGATTGAAAATTTAAATTTATGTATTTTTTTAATTTGTTGTTTTTTAAAAGGAAATTAATTGTATAGGTTAAAAATTCATTTTTTTTATTGAAGATTGAACTTTTTTTGAAAATTCGTTGTTTATTGGTTGAAAATTTAAGTATTCTTCCAACTTATTTCGGATTTTTTCTCGGAATTTATAGAAATCTTTTGAAATGTTTTCAAATCTTGAGAAATTTGTTTGAAAACAAAAATTCTATATTTTGCTTTAATTAAAAAAATATCTTTTGTAGTCATAAATTATTTTTGAATCTCTTTAATACTTTTAAATATCTCTTAAAGTTGCCAGATGCACGGAATTTAAAAGAAAAATTCTAAATTTTTTTTTATTCAAAGGTTAACTTAAAATACTATTAATCAAAGTCTTAACAATTATTTTAATACGTCACGGCAAAAATAGTAGAAAATTAAAAACTTGTCATGAAAATTAGTTTAACTATAGTTTAACTATATACTTTTAAATTTCGTTGTGTTTTGGTAGAAAATTTCAACTATTTGGTTAAAAATTCCCTTTTTTTTTTGAAAATTTTTCATTGAAAATTGAACTATTTTTTGAAAATTCGTTGTTTTTGGTTAAAAATGTAATTATTATATTTGGTTTTTATTGGTTCAAAATTAATCTTCTTAGTTGAAAAGTCATTTTTATAGAAAATTCAACTATTTCTTGAAAATTCCTTGTTTTTCATAGATATTTTATAAATATTAGTAAATATTTTCAAGTGTCAAAATATTTTTACTCACTTGAACACTTCTAAAATTCCTAAATATCATTGTTCAAAATTCATTTTTATAGAAAATTCAACTATTTCTTGAAAATTCCTTGTTTTTCATAAATATTCTATAAATATTAGGAAATATTTTCAAGTTTCAAAATATTTTGACTCACGTTAACACTTCTAAAATTCCTAAATATAATTTTTACAGACCCAAATTTTTCTTAAAAATGTAACAATTCTTTGAAAATTCAAAAAATTGCCTTAAGATATTCTGGATATTTTCTTGGAATTTTTAAAAATCTCTTGAAATGTTTTAAAATCTTTTCAAATTATCTCTGAAAATTTATTTTTAAACAGAAAAACTCCTTCAAAATTTTCATATAAATCTGAAGAATATTCTTTCATTTTTCAAAATTCCTTAAAAGCTTCTGAACTTCTTGTTCGAAAGCTTGACTGCTTGCATTCTGTATGAATATGACTTTTAGTGGATGTTTTCAGTTTGTTCTTTGCTGAGATTGCAAAAATTTTTCAACAAAATATAGATTTTTGTAAGATTATGCAAACATTTTCATACAGTTCCTGGGAAAGTGAAAATAATTTTGTTATTTTGGAAAATTATCTTTAAGCGAATATTCAAAAACATATTAAAACATTCTAAAAACTTTTAAAAAATTGTCGAAAAAGATTCTGGAAGATTTTAAGGCAATTTTTATAATTTTGCACAATTAAAAAAAATCGGCATCGAACAGCAATAATTGGACACGGGAAAGTGGAAAAGTTTAAAATTATAAACTCATTGAATAAAGTGAATTAATTAGAAATAATTTTTATTAAATCATTAGTATTTTACTAACAGACTCCCGCATTTGTCTGTGCTTCCGCATTGCAAAAATCACACTGCTTCAGTACAACCCGACCGGGAAAAACCACCTTGTGGAAAAATAACCTCCGGGAGGAGTCTTACATGCTCGAGTAATTAAATATTTATTCATATGTGACCGTCCACGAAGAAAAGGCTCCTAACGCGTGGTAGGTTCATTTTACGACCTACACAACCATTTCCTTATTACACTTTTCCTTCGTCCTTCTCATATTACAATGTTTGTAAATTAACAATTCAAAAGCAAATCATTCAACTTAAAATCTTACATTCTTTTCTTCACATATCACAAATACACTCTCAAAATTCTTCACTCAAAAAAATAAATTAAATTACATCAAACAAGATAACAATGACAACAGAACAGCACCAATAAAAATTAAGAAATATTCTAAAATTAAAAGTTAAAAGACTTAAAGCTGATAAAAAGTCGTAGCCACGCTTTAACACCAATCTTAGATCTTAGGTATTTTAGTTTCGCTTGCAGATGATAACGCTCTGCAGGATCGAATTCTGAAAAGAATATTGAAAGTTAATGTCCATTCTCATCAATTTTTTAATTTGAAACGCATACATAAGTCCTACCTTTATAAAAATGATGCACCTGACTCCCCATAATCCATTCACAGCAATGCAAAGCTTGTTGGAAAACCTACAATTAGATTAAGGAAAGAATTAACTGCTGATCGATATTATTCTTCAATATACTTAAATTACATTAAATTCAAAAGATGGTTCAAATATACCTGAAAACAATCCCAGAATTCCAACCTGACAGAAACATCCACTTTCTGAAGTTACTCTTTTTTTTTGTCATTTCTTTATTAAATTGAAATATAGTAAACATAAACTCACATTAATTCATTAATGAAATGCCGAATATTATTTTAAATACATTTTAATTAGCTTTCAGAGACGGTTAATTCAATAATACCTACTAATATTGTCGGTACATAAAACTTTTTATTGAAAAGTTACTCCTCGTACTCCTTCGTCTTTTTAATTTCTTACTGGAATTAATTGCAGTTAACTTTGACGACATCCTTCTTGGTCGTGAAAATAAAATGATTTATATTTTAATATTTTACTGTATCTTGAACAGTACTTGCATTAACGTTTTAATTACATTGAAAAGACGATTGGACAGTACTTACACTAATATACTAACGTAAGATGAAACTGTTGATTCAAGTTGCTCTCCTTATTTGAATTTCTGCCTCGATTCAATTCCAGTTGAGTTTCATTCCATCCTGCAAATAAAATTATTTATTGTTCAATATTTTTCAACATAATCCGTAATTACTTAATGTTAAATCCCATCAACTTATACGTTAGATATACTTAGTGCTTACCTCTATAAAAACTAAAGTAATTTTCCGTTCAAAGCCCAAAATATTCCAACATGGCATCGTGTCAACCATACACGGAAAAAATTTATCCGTGAAGAAGTCACGAACTTGTAGCTAGGTCTCGGATACGAGATAAAAAAATGAAACATTACATCCTTATTTCTATGAGAAATATATGGATAAATTTCGAAGTTTCTTACGAACAGTTCGAATTTCCTATGAATAGTTCCTGAAAATTTCAGACTGAAATATAAAGAGGAAAAATTTTATTTGTGCAATTTAATTTTATATTAATTTATAAATTCGCAACTCAGAAGATTCGAACCCTCAATGACTGCTGACTCACAAGTTTCTAAACATAAACCAGGAGTACGTAAACACGCGCAGCCATCAAGGCCAGACAAAATAGGTATTATAAAATTTCTAGCCACTCATCCGATGAGCTCGAGGCACACATACGAGCGCACACACGCACCGCGCGATTGGGAGAGTGTGTGTGTGGGCCACGTACAGGCGAATTTAGTTTCGAGTTCCCAGATTTGTCGGGCAAGCTCGTGAGTGCTCTGAGAATCTTTTCCCAATCAGTCGTAAGATTTTTGTAATTATTCACGTAAAAAAAAAGTGATGAACCGTTTTAGAATTTTCAAATCGAGTTCGTCAATCTTTCTCAAAGTTCGCAGGTCATTTACGAAAATACATAAATATCCGATGAATTTTTCTCATATCCGAGACCCAGCTACTAGTTCGTGACTTTTTTACGGATAAATTTTTTCCGTGTAGATATGGACGTAAATACCTGTTATCAATTACAATACATTTGAATCATAGTATGTATAAAAGAAAACTCTTGCTTGGGTTTACGAATGCATTATGTTACTGTACCTGTGCTGCACGCAGACATGGTGTTTTTAAATGCACTTTCATGGACGAGACTGCACCACTCCAATTCTGAAATTTAATAAAAGTAAAATCAAAATTTGAAAAACCAAAATTTTATCTAAATTATGCTCTACAAATGCACACCAACAGTTGTAATATTAAAGCCCAAAATGTTGAACTCAAAAAACATACCGAAGTCGAAAATGTTGAAATTTCAAAAAATAAAAATTTTTGCTGAATTTTGCTCGACAAATGCAGTATTTTCCCCCTTTAAAAATTTGTTTGTAAGACCAACAGTTGTCATATTGAAGCCTAAAATATGAAACTCAAAAAACATACAATAGTCAAAAAATATCAAATTTCGAAAAGTAATTTTTTTCTAAATTTTCTCGATAAAGGCAGTACTTTTCCTCTCTAACAAAATTTTGTGAGACGAATAGTTTTCACATTAGGGCCCAAATTGTCAAACTCAAAAAACATACAAAAGTCAAAAATTATCAAATTTCGAAAAGTAATTTTTTTTCCAAATTTTCTCGATAAATGCAGTACTTTTCCTCTTTAACAAAATTTTGTGAGACGAATAGTTGTCACATTAGGGCTCAAATTTTCAAACTCAAAAAACATACAAAAGTCAAAAATTATCAAATTTGGAAAAGTAATTTTTAAAATAATTTTTCACGATAAATGCAGTACTTTTGCTCTTTAACAAAATTTTGTGAGACCAATAGTTGTCATATTAGGGACCAAAATGTTGAACTCAAAATGACATACAAAAGTCGAAAATTTTGAAATTTCGAAAAATAAAATTTTTTGCTGAGTTTTGCTCGACAAATGCAGTATTTTCCCCCTTTAAAAATGTTTGTAAAACCAACAGTTGTCCTATTGAAGCCTAAAATGTGAAACTCAAAAAACATACAATAGTCAAAAAATATCAAATTTCAAAAAGTATTTTTTTTTCTAAATTTTCTTGATAAATGCAGTACTTTTCCTCTCTAACAAAACTTTGTGAGACGAATAGTTGTCACATTAGGGCCCAAAATGTCAAACTCAAAAAACATACATTTGTCTAGTTCTAGTTATTCGAACGCAATACACCCTAATCTTATCCGGTATAGCAAACTGAACTAAAAAAATGAAATTCGATACACTTATAGAGTATTTAATTATAAATGAGCGAAAACAGAATGTTAAAAAGTTGTACGAGAAGTCATTTTTGATTACATTTTTAATGCACTTTGAGGAAAAAAATTAGAACACTTTTGAACGAAGTATGTTGTAAAATTATCAATCTATCTTCTTCATTTTACTAAAAATTATACTAATTTTTAGTAATAGTAGTAATGTTGCATTTTAAACTTATCTCAACGATATTAATTTTCATACAGACATTCGTTCAATTTGCGTTTACTTTTTCGTGTCCAGTAAATTGCAACCAACGATATAAGTTGATTCCAATACTGATAGGATATTAAAACTAGCCCTAACCATTTTATAACTAAACTTGATGATTAAATAAACAAAAATTGAGTAAGATTGATTCTTACGATAAAAATTCCCACTAAAATTTAAATCGTTAATTGACGATAAAAGTGACGGATTGTAGATTCACTCAAGGGAGAGATGATTGCGTATTTTCGTGATTTGAATTCAATTTTAGAATGAATGATTTTATTATGAATTGGATCCTCCTTTCTTCCCTTCTTTTTGGATAGAATCGGACTGTTTCCGGAGTCGATGTTTCAGACCGGACAGATTTCGGATTTAATCGGACGATTTTCCGTTCTCACTTTAATTTCACCGAATGACAACTTAAACCTGCATATTAATTTCGGATAGAATCGGAATATTTCCGGAGTCGATGTTGTTGACCGGAAGGATTTCGGATTTAAGCGGACGATTTTCCGGTTTTACTTTAACAAACATAATTTCAGGTACTGAGTTCCGGACTAATTTCGGATCAAGTCGGACTCTTTCGGGAGTGAAAGTTTACGTTCGAATAAATTTCGGATTAGACCGGACTATTTTCCATTTTTAGTTCAACGAAAATAATTTCAGGTTTTGAATTCCGGACTAATTTCGGATCAAATCGGACTCTTTCCGGAGTCGAAATTTTTGGTCCGGACAGACTCCGGACATAATCAGACAAATATCTGACTGTTTTCGTACAGTTTTCGGATTAGATCGGACATATTTCGGAAAAAAATCGTGAATCGGATTGATTTCGGATAAATTCGGACCAATTTCGGAATCCGAAATTTTTAGCAGGGCTTACATCTGCTCCACAATCTGCCAGTTTCGTCAGACATCGCTTCACAAGATCAGCAATCACATCGCCAGTTACGCTTTTGTCAATTAAAAAGTACGCAATTGGCTGAGTATATGGATTTTGTGCATCTAAGCTATGCACAGAAAACACCAGAACGTTACTTGCTGGCAGGTTTTTCCGTCCCAAAGGTCCCACATCTACTAAACCTTCAATCAGATCGCAATATTTGGAGTACTCTTCGTATTTTTTACAGCTGAAATCGTCCCATTTTAATCCACACATCCTTTGTTGGGGCGGCAATTTATCCATATTTTCCTTTAGCTTGTCAAAAATAACATTACTGAATCCAGGCTTTATGTCATATTCAGCAATCCAGCTTCGTACCGTTGATAGAGAAGGCAGCTTCATTCCAGCTTGTTGCATATGCCTATACGCTGAATTTGAGTAATAATTGAATCTTTTTGCGAAATCCTTTTCATTTTGAGTAAAACGCCTCCTGCCTTTACGAAGTTGCAGAGTAACCTCAGCACGAGATACAGGATTATCGCAATGACGTTCATCCAGAAATTGCTCAATACTAACTTTTTTCCGTTTTACTGCAGCAATCTTTTTTCTGTATTGCATATGTACAATTTTCAATTGTTGCTGCAGGCTCTGAATTTTTCTTGCCATTTTCCTTTTCTGTGGGTCATCGCCCTTTCTCAACTTTCTGAACTTATTAGCCAAACCTTTCTCAATGTTTGCAATTTTATGTTCAGAAGAAAGAGGACGGCATTCATCCTCATTGCCAGAGCTCGTACTTGGTAATGGAGGTTCAATTTTTTGTGAAATGTTTCTGCCGAAGTAAGATCTTCTTCAACTTCATTAATAGGTTCGGTCTATGTTTCCTCTTTTCGAATACAGTTTCCTCTTTCATCCTCTCCTTCTATCTTCTGAGTTTCCACTTCTTCTCCTCCGATGTCTCCCTTGTCACCTTCCATCATTATATCCGTGTCCTCTTCTCGACGTCTTCTTTTCCTCAGATGTCTCTGCTATCCTCTTCTATTATCGTCTCGTTGTTCTCCACTATTTTCTTCTCAAAGTCATCCTGTTCTCCCCCAATGCCACTGGTGTGCTCCATCCTCTTCAACAGTAGCCATATACGGAATTGGATTCTGCATTGGTCTCAACTTTTTCCGAGCCCTGTCCCAAAATGCTTCAGGGAAAAAGTGAACATTACAGATTCCGGCTCTCCGGATTGATGATGGTTTCCGCGTCCTCAAATAAGTTCCGTTTCCTAAAGAGAAATATACAACCCATTCTTTTTTAGGGTCCTACTACGCCAGTTTTTACATAACATTTTCGACTTCGAAAATGTAAGGGGATGGATAGGTCATTTGAGGGGGGAGGGGGTAAAAAGGGGGATGGACGATGCCTGTGTTCAAATTATTGACAACGATGACGGACATCACGCATTTTTTTTCAAAACGCAGGAGCAAGGGAATGGAGCGAAGTTTGAAATTTCACCAGTCAGGAACTGTTCTGACAAACGACTTCAACAATAATTAGATGACATCTTTGCAGTTTTTTTGAACGATATCGTTTTTAATTGACCCAATTATTATAAGTGTGAAGCAGATTTTTTATTGGCATTAGGGTCGATTGAAGAACACAAAACAAGTAAACATTATCGACCCTAATGCCAAGAAAAAATCTTCTTCACACTGACTTCAACAGTGTTCTTAACTTTTCGATCATATGAAATGAGGTTATACGTATAAATCTATTAATAATGATTATGACTTTCGCACTCTAAATTTAGTAAATCCAAATTTCCAAACAAGTAATTTTATTTTATGATAAATTGTTTATTACTGGTAAATAATTATGTACCTTTTTAAATTATTTATCAATTTTGTTGAAACTTTTAAACCACCTGATAATCTTTTAAAATATGTCTAAATTTTCCTAAATTTTTTTTCTTAATTTTGAAAACATTAAAGAAGTTTATTTAAAATGTTTCAGATTTTTCTTTTAAAAATTTTTCAATCTTTTTAAATATTCTCTAAGAAATATTTTTTCCAAATAGAAAATAATTTTTGATTTTAATACAAGTTAAAATAAGCCAAGTTTGGAAAAGATTCAAAAATGATTTAAAAATTTGAAATTAGAGAATATTTGAAAAGATTTAGCAAATTAAAAAAAAATCTGAATTATTTCAAGGAAAATACTTACGAGTTTTCAAAATTTTTTAAAAATGTACGAAAAATTTGATTTCAAAGATTTTGAAGGAAGGGTTTCGTAGCCTATTAAGACGTTAATTTAGGTCTTAACAAAACCTTGAAACGAAAAATTTGAATGTTTGTGAAAAAAGTTTTATCAAAATAAAATGTGTTGAAAAAAAATTATGCAAACAAATTTTATGAAATAAACATTTTGGAAATAATTTTTAAACAAAAATTTTATGACGAAAATTTTTAAGAAAAAAATTTGTTGAAAAACATTTCCAAAATTTGTTTGACAAAATATTTTTGAAAAAAAATTGTTTGTAAAAAAAAATTTGAAAACAAAATTGTTGAAAAAACTTTTTGGAAACACAAAAATGTTTTGAAAAAAATGATGTAAAAGAATTATGATAAAAAAATTGTGATTTTCTATTTGTTTTATGGGGTCAAAATTTGAATTTTTGATCTTTCAAGAAAATTCAAAAAGTTGTTATAATAATCTTGTGGGGCTTGAAAAAAGCAACGTTCTTCTTTTCCTGACCTTTTTT
Source organism: Andricus curvator (assembly GCA_932195095.1). Classification (NCBI taxonomy): domain Eukaryota; kingdom Metazoa; phylum Arthropoda; class Insecta; order Hymenoptera; family Cynipidae; genus Andricus; species Andricus curvator. The sequence continues at coordinate 15,483 of CAKNYM010028435.1, read as the reverse complement.
CATATCGTGCGTTGTTTGGCTTAAAATGTTGAATTCCGATAGTTTTTTTGGATTTTGAAAATGCTATAACTCTGATAGTTTTCTTTTTATCGAAAAAAGTCGTGAAGATAAATTGTTTAGATTTTTGAGTAATACGAACTTGTCTTTTTCTTTTAGGGCTTAAAAAATGTGCCAAAGCTCAATCCAATCGGATCATTTTTTCGAAAGTTATCGTGCCTACAGACTACAGACAGACACCTTGGTAAAAATCGTTTTTTCTAGCTCAGGGGGTCTCAAATCATGGACATTTGATGAAAACCGACTAAGTCAAATTTTACATAAAACGAATACCTTCTCATCAGGATGAGAATGTAAAAATGTAGGAAAAATTTTAATCATTTTAAAATATAATCAGATGGTTTAAAAGTTTGAAAAAGAATTAAAAATAATAATCGAAAATATTATAAGGAAGCTTCTTCAAATTTTTCAAAATTTGAAAAAAGAAATGTTGGAAAAATTTGACACATTTAAAAAAATAAATACGTGGCTAATCAGTTTTCAAAAAAATTATAACTAATTTAAAAATTTAACGAATAAAACATGGAAAATGTTTTTTACTTGGAACAATTAATTCTTGGAGAATATTTCAAAAGATTTCGAAAATTTTGAAATCAAAATCTGAAATATTTTAAGGACACTTCTTTAAAGTTTTCAAAATTTTAAAAATGTATGAAAAATTTGACTCATTTTAAAAGATAATAAGAAGGTTTAAAAGTTTTGAAAAGATTTAACAATAATTTAACAATTGAATGGATTAAAAATTGAAAATTATTTATATTTGGAAATAATAATGCTTAGACAATATTTCTGAAGATTTAAAAAATTAAAAAAAAAATCCGAAATATTTTAAGGAAACCTTTTTCAAGTTATTAAAATTAACACCAAAAAAATTAGTGAAAGTGCAGCCTATCAAGACGTTAATTTAAGTCTTAACAGAATCTTAAAACAAAATATTTTTTATTTTTAAAAAAAAATTTGAATACAAAAAACTTGTTGAAAAAAATTATGCAGAAAAATTGTATGCAAATAAAAGTTTGGAAATAATTTTGTAAACAGAAATTTCCTGAAAAAACATTTTTTGAACAAAAATTTCTTGAAAAACGTTTTTGAAACAAATGTTTGAAAAAGAATGTTTTTTAAAAAAAACTTTTGGACAAAAAAGTTCTAAAAAAACTTGTTTGAAAAAAATGCTTGGAAAACAAAATTTTTTAAACGTAATTTTTAGAAAAAAAAATCAAAAACAAAAATGTTTCCAAAAAAATTTTGTAAAAAAAATTACCTGAAACAAAATTTTTGGAAAAAAATGTTGTCGGTTTTGTCTTTTCGTACGACGGACGGACGGACAGACGGACACCCGAACGGAACCATAAGGGTTTCAGCCCGGGGCTACGAAACCCTAAAAATGTTGGACAAATTTGATACATTTTTAAGGATATAATACATGGCTAATCGGTTTTGAAAACATTTCTAAATAATTTAAAAATGTAACGGATAAAAAATGTAAAATGTTTTTTTATGTGGAAAAATTAATCAAAAGATTTCGAAAATTTTAAAAGAAAAATCTGAAATATTTTAAGGACACATCTTTAAAGTTTTCAATTTTTTTAAATGTAGAAAAATTGAACTTATTTTTAAAGATAATAAGAAGGTTTGAAAGTTTTAAAAAGAATTTTAAATAATTTAAAAATTGAAGGGTTTGAAAATTTTAAGTGATTTTACATTAGGAGAAATTAATTCTTGGATTACATTTTTAAATATTTGAAAAATTTTGAAACAAAAATCCAAAATATTTTAAGGAAACTTCTTCAAAGTTATCAAAATTAACAAAAAAAATTAGTCAAAGTGTAGCCTATTAAGACTTTAATTTAAGTCTTAACAGAATCTTGAAACAAAATATTTTTTATTTTTGTAAAAAAAATTTCAATAAAAAAAATTTGTTGAAAAAAAAATTATGCAAGAAAATTTTCTGAAAATAAAGTTTGGAAATAATTTTCTAATCAAAAATTTTCCGAAAAAACATTTTTTGAAAAAAATTTCTTGAAAAAGGTTTTTAAAAAAAATTTGTTTGAAAAAAAATATTTAAAATGACTTTTTATGAAACAAAAAATTTAAAAAAAACTTGTTTGAAAAAAATTTTTGAAAAACAAAATTTTTTACAAATAATTTTTCGAAAAAAAAATTCAGAAGATTCAGATGTTTTAAAAAGATTGTAAAATAATTTTAGAATAGAACAATTTAAAAAAATGTAGGAAAATGATTACATTTTTTAAGGTAGTAAAATTTCTTAACGTTCATAGGAAAATGTTTAATGATTTTTTATTTGAGAAAGTCACAATTAGATTTTACACATTAGATTTTTCATTTGTTAAGAATTAGAAATTTATATTTCTATAACTTATATAATAAACCGATTCAAAAAAATGCAATCATTATTGAAGGTGATGACACTTACCTGAATTTGTAATCCAGACTTCGCATCTTTGGTCTTTTTCTGCCGGAAAATGGAACAGTTTTGTGTCTGCTGATTTAATGTTTGGACAGTTCCGGTATTGACAGTGATCGATAACACTTGACATTTTGAAAACCTGAAAATTAAAAACACACACGCCCCACACACGCAATCCACGCATACACACACTCCCACACACTCTCACTTAAGCTTTTCTTTCACTCACTTAATGGTATACACTCAAATTCGCATTCACCGAACTTTTTCTCGAGAAACTTAATAACTAAATTGATTATCGCGCAAAGTACTTCTGGCTATTTTTGGTCAAGCAAAAAATGCTTTATAGTCTGCCAGAAGAACTGCTCACGAAACTCACACGGAACTTAGTGATTTGCACTGCAAAACACTTTTTTGCACTTTCACTTTAAATTCTGCTTTAAAGTCAGAAATTGCCAGAGAATAGCTCAAATAAAAATTTAAAAGCCGTCCTTCCTTGACAACATTAGAAGCCAAAGTGTGGTTTTGTTTTGAATTCGCACGATGTAGCGAAATGACATTGGTAGGGCGGAGGGGAATCCTCAATTCTTGTCACCTCTACGCTTCTACTTCGTAGAAACGGCGGAGAATTTCCGAGAAATATACTTCCCCAAACAAATGAAATAAAAATAGAAGAGCAGCTCTTTAAAACTGCTTTCTTGGACACTTCTTATATTATCTAATTGAATGGTCTTTACTTAAACTTAAATTAAGTAAATAAATTGATTAAAATTAAAATTAAATAAATTAATTTAAAAAGTGTCTAATGTTCTGTTAGCTTTTAACACTTTTCACATTTCCCCATTTTTTATACCAATAACTGAGTTATTAGCGTCAACCTTCAAAAAAACCAAACAAAAAAACAAAAAGAAAAGAAAAAGTTAAAAAAAATCTAGGGCTTTCAATTTCGGCAGACTATGGAAAAGCTGTAGAGTTAAAAAAATTAAGTTTTTCTCCAATTAGAATAATTTTTAATACAAAATGAAAATTTCAAATAACTATTAATTTATTAAAAGTTGTTGAACACTTAAATTCGAGATAGAACCACATTCCGAGATTTGATAACAAGGAATCAAGCATTATCAGTTTCTTTTCAAAGTTATATAAATACATTTTCGTAAGATTTCGGAGGATATTAAAAAATATTTTTGAAGATCTCACATATGTCGAAAAAAATCTAGAAAAGTTTGATATAATTTTTTTATTTTACGGGATTTGCAAAATATTGTGAAAAATTAGAGTCACCCGGTAACAAGGAGTTCATTGGAACGCATTGAAACGTTTCAATGCGTTTTAATTGCATTTTTGTCTGAATGCTTATTAATGCGCAAGGCGCAATGAAACGCATTAAAATGAAAACTTAAAATGAGCAGCATTAAAAGGCATTGGCATGAATGTGAAGTTAGTGAAAGGGCATTTTATGGCATTGAAATGAAGTAAACTGAGTATATGCTACATAACGGAATTAATATTTATGCGCTTCAATGCGAAACGGTCGAATTTACGAAATAATAATTTACAAAAGAACGTATTTTTAAGCTGTTATTTCAAAATACATCGTATTATAATGCTTCTTGTTTTATCGTACATAAATTGTTCTATTTTTGTACTGAACGAAGATTGTGATGCTAAAAATTAATTTAAACAAACTAAGATGGATATTATTTTTGGCATTTCAACATAATACTTTCTATTTTATAGTACAAACATTAATGTACTGAACGAACGAAGAAAGATTTAAGTACTTAAAACTAATCTAAACAAATATCACTGGCTTTTTGGTATAGAGTTATAATTAGAGAGCGGATTAGAGCCAAAAAATTATGAAATGATTTTGTATTTAAAATGTTCCAATTCGAAATATTGTAGATAGGTAAAATTTTGAAAAATGACGATATTTCGAATGAAATCAAAAGGAATTGAACTTGTGTCATTTGCGAATAAAAGAGTTTAAAATGGGATAATTTCAAATTAAAATTGAATTTAATTAGGGAGGAATTTTAATTATTTCTAATTCAAAGCGTTCAGAATTTAACAATTTTACTTTGGATTCAAGAATCTCGGAATTGAATGATTTCAGATTAAAATTTCGAAAGAGGACGATTTTCAAACGTTGAAAATTGAATATTTTTCAATTAAAATTTTCAGAAATAGATCATGTAAAATTCAGAGGAATGAAAACTCAATAAAAGCATTCAAAATGGAATGATTCAAAAGTGAAAACATTTGAATTTTTATAAATTTAAATGAGAAGCGACTAAAATTTTACAATTAGAAACTGAAAACTAAATTGAATATTTCAAAGTAAAAGCTTCTGAAGTTCTGGAAATCTAAATTTTTCTTCAATTTAAGAAATTATGATTTAACATAAAAATTGATTAGACAAATTTAAATAGAAAATCAAAAAATAATTTCACCTTTTTTTTTCACCGTTCAAAATGGAAAAAGTTTCAATTATAAACCCTGTAAAACAGAATCGTTATACAAAACGTTCATAATAAACAGTAATTTTAAATGAAAAATATTAAAAAATGAAAAAATGTATACTACAAAAACTTGAAACTTAAACAAATCCGAACTTCATTTAAAAGTAAAAAAAAAAATTAGCAGCGAACAATTGTGATATAAAAACTTTTTTGTATTCAAACCAATTCCAATTTCATTTTAAAATATTTCAAAATGAAGAGTTGGTCTTGATAGGAGGAGACTTGAACGCGTGGACAGGAGAGTTAGGGGGGGGGGGAGATATGGGATGATGAAAGCGAAACTTTTCGAAGAAATTCCAAGCACAGGGAGATAGATCGGGAGGGTAAAACTCTTTTGAACCTGTTAGGAGAGGAGGGGTGGTTTATCTGCAATGGAAATATAAGGGGAGATGAAGAAGGAGAAGTGACTTCTATAGGGAAAGGGGAGACAGTGATTGATTACATTCTAGCAGAAGAAAGAATAATGAAGAGAATGGATAAAATGGAAGTAGGTAATGAAATAGGCTCAGAACACTTCCCGCTAATAGCGACATTTAAATGCTCAGGATGGAAGCGGCATAGCGAAAAAAGGGTAAGAACTGGCGAAAGGAATGTAAAAATGGGTAGATGGGGGGAGGATAAATTGAGAGAATTTAAAGAAAGAATGGAGAACGAGGAGATTAGAGGAATGGAAGGGGAAGACGTGGACACGCGCCTTGAAAAGATAAAAGAACTAACCGAGAGGATAAAAGAAGAGGTAAGGCCAAGAGAAGAGGAGGGAATAAAGAGGGGATGGTGGGACGCAGAATGTAAGGAGAGTAAAGATAGAATGAAGGAAAATGTAAAAAAGTGGAGAAAAGGGGAGATAGGGAAACAGGAATATAATAGGAGAAAGAGAGAACATGAAAGATTGTTAAGTAATAAAAGGCAGTTAGAGAAAAGTAGGTATATGAAAGAGGTGGAAAAATCAATCAGGGAAGGGAGGGAATGGGATGTGATCAATAGGGAACGAGGACGAAGGGAGGGCATCAATGAGGAAATCGAGATGGATGAGTGGACCCAGTACTTTAAGGGACTGTTGGGAGGAGTGGAAAATAAGGTGTTGGGGGAAAAGAGGAAAGTAATAGAAGGGGAAGATGATAGCAATAATGGGATAAGTAGGGAGGAATTGAATAGAGCGATAGAGAGGCTCAAAAGAAACAAGGCAACAGGTGAGGACGATATTGAGAACGAGGCTTTGAGTTTTGGAGGAGAAGGGGTGAGCAAGGAATTGTGGGAGGTATGCAACAAGGTTTGGAGAGGAGAGGGATGGCCTAAGGAATGGAGCACAGGGTTAGTGGTGCCGATAATTAAGAAAGAAGAGGGCAAGAAGGTGGAGGAGTATAGGGGAATCACACTTATGTCGGTGGGCTACAAAATATATATGGAGATTCTCAGAAAGAGATTAGAAACGGAGGTGGAAGAGAAAGCGATTATTCCACACAATGAGACGGGCTTCAGGAAAGGGATGGGAACAGTAGACAACATCTACGTACTGAATTATCTTGTGAATAGGAACTTAGGGAGGAAGAAAGGGAAGTTAGTGGCCTTATTTGTAGACTTTAAAGCGGCATTTGACTCGGTAAACAGGAAGGTGTTATGGCAGGTGATGAAAGAGAAAGGGGTGGACGAAGAGTTGGTCGAGAGGATAAAGGAGATATTCGAAGAGACTAAGATAAGGGTGAGGATTGGGAAACACAAAGGGGAGATTTTTTGGAGTGGAAGGGGGCTCAGGCAAGGGTGCCCATTGAGCCCACTACTATTCAGTCTCTTGTTGGCAGATCTAGAGGAGAAACTGGAGAAGAAAGGAAAAGGGGGAACGGCTTTGGGAAATAGCAAGGTATATTCCTTAGCGTATGCAGACGATATAGTCTTATTAGCGGATGACGAGAGAGGGATGAGTCTCATAATAAGAGTGTTCGAGGAGTATGTGAGAATTAAAAACTTAACGGTAAATGTAAATAAGACGAAGGTGATGATGTTTAGGAAGAGAAGGACAAAGGTAGAATATGAATGGAAGATGTACGGGGAGAAAGTGGAACAGGTCGAGGAATTTAGTTACCTAGGCTTCTGGTTTGAGTCGAAAGGAGGGGTTGAACTGCAGGTGAGGAGAAGGATAGAATGTGCGACTAAAGTAATGGGGCAGGTGTGGGGTATAGGGAAGAGAAGGTTTAAAGATGATTGGAAAATTAGACTGTGGATGTTTGATGCGTTGGTATGGTCAGTCCTAAGTTACGGAGTGGAGATCTGGGGATGGAAGGAGCACAAGAGGGTGGAAAGTATGCAGGAGAGATTCTTGAGATGGGTAATGGGAGTGAGCTGGAGCTGTCCAGGATACATGTTGAGGGAGGAATTAAGTAAAAGTAAAATGGTTATTAGACAAATGAAGAGAGCATGGAACTTTGAGGAGAAACTAAAGAGGGGGAAGGGAAGCAGGATAGCACAAGCTTGTCTAAGGGAGGTAGTAAACAAAGAGACTAGGGGTAACACAGAAGGATCAAGGTGGGAGGAAGAGAGACAACAGAGGAGGAGAGAATGCGATATAAGAGCAGATGTCAGAGTTTGGCAAGAGTTAGAGAATGAACTGATATTTAAGGAGGGGGAGGAAAGATGGAAAAAAATCGTGGAATCTAACTATAACAGGTGGTATAAGGTAGTGAAGGCTGAAGGAGAACCAGAATATTTAAAAAAAAGATTAAAAAGGAGAGTCAATGGAACCACGTTATACGATTTAGGATGGAAGAAGGAATGAGAGAGTGTAGGTACTGGATGGATGAAGAGGAAAGAAGATGTAGAGTCTGTTATTACGAGATAGAATCATGGGGGCATGTTTTAGAGATATGTACGGGGGATGAAACAGGTGGGGAGAGTGTGGATGACAGGATAAAGTGGATCTTGGATGGAAGTGGACAAGGGGCAAGCTGGATGATAAGACTGGAAGAAATGAGAGAAAGTAAAGGGCATGTAGTAGGGAAAGGCCAAGCGCGTACTCCTAGTCAAGGAAACTAATGTAAATAAAGCTTGAAAAATCATGTTAACGGAAATGGTAAGAGGAAACGGAAGCCCAGGAAACTCAATAGTCAGCAAATCTCGAGAATAATTAGGTTAAGACAAAGCGATAGTAAATAAGTTAATATAAGTAGAATATTATTATTTAGGTAGTAAGTATTATTAAGGTAGTATAAGTGGTTTTGTAACGTACTGTGAAGGGAGCGGAGGCCCTCAAACCCGTAAAAGGGAGAGAATAAATACATACATACATACATACATACAATTGAATAATTTTAGATTTAAATATTTTAAATTATTGTTTGTTTTCAATATTAGTCAGTTTTAAATTTAATAATTTAATATTTAAATTTTCTGAATAATTTGGTTTCAATTTTAAACGTACAAAACTGTCTGATTTCTTAAATTTTTCGAAACCGTAGAGTATCAAATTAAAAGACACAAATTGATAGTTGCACGCTTTTCAGTTTAAAGGATTTGTAATCAAAGAATTTTGAATGAAATGCCTTCGGAATAAATTCAAAACAATGAAAAATTAAAACAATTTCTCAAATTTAAGCCTTAAAAATGAGCAGATTTTAAATCCAGACATTGAATATTGAAGTTTTTTTTTATTTGAAAAATGTTCCAAAAAGTTCGACATTTCAAACTCAGTTAAAAAAAAAACAATTTTTCTATTGAATAATTGAATAATTTCTTAAATTTTTAATGATTACAATTTTAGAATAGAATTCTGAATTTTCATGACAAGCGCTAAATTTCCAATTTTTCCCTATCATAAGTTTAAATTTTGCGATTAAAATTGAAATGGTTGAATTTTGAAAAGTATAATTAAAAATTTTTAATTGTTAATTTCTAAACGATTTAAATTTACTTGTATTGTATTTTATTACTCTCCCTATTACGGGTTTGAGGACTCCGTTCCCTTTACATATTTTACAATTTCACTTAACCACTATGCCTTATGCTTATCTTAATCTATAATCGCTTCGCCTTTTTTTTATTATTTACAAGTTCTTAACTATTATCTTACTAGCTAATAACTATTATCTGGCAAATGCGCGAGACCTTCCAGGGCTTCCGTTTCCTCTTACCATTACTCTTCAAGCTTTTTTAAAAAACACGCAACACTAATTTTCCATATCCATGTTTGAATTTTGATTTTCTCCCCTCCCATGCATTCTCTCTTCCCTTCTCTCTTCCAAGCTCTTAATCCACTTTTCCCCTTGTCCACAACCGCTCAGTATCCACCTAACTTGATCTACCACGCTCTTTCCCCCTTCCTCTTCCCCTGTACATCTCTCCAACACGTGCTCCCAAGATTCCCTTTCATACCCACATACCCTACACACTTTCATTTCTTCACTCATCCAATATTTACACTCATTCATACCTTCTCCCATTCTGAAACGTATCATCCTGGACCACCTGCACTCCTTTTTCAACTTCCCTAGATATTCTGGGACCCCTTCCATCTTGATGAATCTATACCATTTATTATATTTGGACTCCATAATCTTTTCCCACCTTTCCTCTTCCTGCTTCTTACTCATTTCCCCCTCTACTATCTGCCACTCCCTCCCTTCGTCACACATTCTCCATTCTCTTCTAACTTTCCATCTCTCCTCCTCCCATCTTGAAAGTCCCGTGTTTCCTCTCCTCTCTCTATCTAATATTTCCTTCAGGCATGCTTGTGCAACTTTGCTACCCTTACCACTTTTAAGTTTCTCTTCAAAATTCCATACCCTTTTCCTCTGCCTTATCACCAATTTCTCTCTCCCTGTTTCTTCTCTCAACATATAACTTGGGCAGTTCCAGCTCACTCCCATAACCCATCTCAGAAATCTCTCTTGCATGTTTTCTACTTTTTTGTATTCCTTCCATCCCCACATCTCCACTCCATAACACATCACAGACCATACCAGTGAATCAAACAGCCATTTCTCTCATCTTCCAGTCCTCTTTGAATCTTCGTTTTCCAATCCCCCAGACTTGACCCATCACCTTACTCGCGCTTTCGATCCTTTTTTTCACTTGCAGCTCACTTCCACCTCCCGCTTCGAACCAGAATCCTAAATAACAAAATTCTTCTACCATTTCCACCATTTCCCCATTTATCTTCCATCCATACTTTACTTCATTCTTTCTCTTCCTGAAACATACTATCTTTGTCTTCGTCACATTTATTGTCAAGTCTTTCGCTCTCACGTACTCTTCGAATCCTTTCATTAGCAAGTTCATTCCACTTTCATTCTCTGCTAGAAGCACCACATCGTCCGCGTACGCTAACGAGTATATTCTCTTATTTCCTAGAACTGTACCCCCTTTACCTTTCCTTTCCATTTTCTCTTCTAGGTCTGCTAACAATATGCTAAACAACAACGGGCTTAGCGGGCACCCTTGTCTAAGACCCCTCCCTGTCCAGAACTCCTCTCCTTTCTGTTCCCAGATCCTCACCCTTGTCTTTGTCTCCGTAAAGACCTCTTTGATCCTCTCAATCAGCTCTTCGTCCACCTCCCTTTCTTTCATTCCCTTCCACAAAACTTTCCTATTCACCGAGTCGAAAGCTGCTTTAAAATCTACAAAGAGTGCGACCAGTTTTCCTTTTTTCTCTCCCAGGTTCCTGTTGACTAAATAATTTAGTGCGAAAATGTCATCCACTGTGCCCATCCCCTTCCTGAATCCTGTTTGATTGTGTGGAATACTTCCTTTCTCATCTACCTGTTCTTCTAATCTCTTCCTAAGCACCTCCGCGTAAATCTTATACGTTACTCTCATGAAAGTGATTCCTCTATAATCTTCGACTTTTTTCCCCCCTCCTTCCTTTAATAAAGGAACTACCAAACCTGTTCTCCACTCCTTCGGCCATCCTTCCCCTCTCCATACTCTATTACATACTTCCCAAATCTCTTCTCTAACCCTCCTTCCGCGAAATTTCAACGCTTCATTCTCCATCCCATCCTGTCCTGTCGCCTTATTTCGTTTTAACTTCCCTATTGCTTGATTCACCTCCTCTCTGGTCAAGTCATTCCCACCTTCTATTCCTCCCTCCTTGATCTTTCTACCATCCCCCCTTACCTTGCTATCCACCCCTCCTAGCAATTTCTTGAAATAAGCCGTCCATTCATCCATACTTATATCTTCATTGATTCCTTTCCATTCACTCCTTTCTCTATTGATCACCTCCCATTCCCTTCCTTCCTTTATTGCTTTTTCTACCTCCTTCATGTACCTCACCTTCTCCTCCTGTCGTTTTACATCCAGTAATTTCTCGTGTTCCCTTTTTCTCTTATTATACTCCTTTTTGTCTATCTCTCCTCTTCTCCAATTCTTTAACGATAACTTTATACGCTCTTTACTCTCTACACATTCCGCATCCCACCATCCTCTTTTCACCCTTCTTTCTTCCTGACTTGGCCTAATTTCTTCCACTATCTTCTCTACCCTTCCCCTCATCTTACACAAAATCTCATCCACGCCTCCCACATCTTCAATCAAACCATTCTCTTCTTCCATTCTTTCCGTATATTCTCTTAGCTTATCAGCTCCCCATTTACCCATCTTTGCTTTTTTCCTTGTCGCTCCCTCCTTCTTCCTTCCCTCTCTTCCCCAATTCCCACATTTCAACGTTGCAATGACCGGAAAGTGTTCTGACCCTATTTCGTTCCCTACTTCCATTCTTTTCAACAGCCTCCTTACCCTTTCCTCGGCCAGAATGTAGTCAATCACTGTTTCCCCTTTCCCTGCAAACGTAATCTCGCCTTCCTCATCCCCTTCCGAGTTCCCATTGCAAATAAACCATCCTGTTTCTCACAGAATTTCCAACAGAGTCCTACCCTCCTGGTCCACCTGTTTGTGTTTCGATTTTCTCCTGAAAGTCTCACTGTCTTCATCCCATATTTCCCTTGCCTGTTCCCCCGTCCAAGCATTCAGATCACCTCCTATCAACACCAATTCGTCATCCTTTTTCGCCACCCATTTCCTAATCACACTCCAACCTTCTTCTTCTCCCCTTCTCCTATACACGCAAACTATCCTCACCTTTCTTTTTCCTATCTTCACCATTCTCGTCATTACTCCATCCGTTTCCTCAAATCCCATTTCTATTCTCTTTTCTCCTACCAATTCCTTCCTCACTCCTGACACCATACCCCCTTTCTTTCTGCCCTTTATCTTCTCTTTCTTTGCCCCTTGCATCTGCCACATATATCCCTTGGGTAACTTCCTCTTCACTCTCTTCCACTCCTTCTCATCTATCCAGGTTTCACTCAACATCACTATATCCCATTTCTTCAACTCTTCCCAGAAACCTTCATCTTTATTCATTAGCCCTGATACATTCCAAAACGCTACTCTCACTTCTTTTTTCCTTCCTTTCTCCCTTCTTTCGTCATTATGTCCCCTCCCTACTTTTGTAGAAACCCCGTCGCTCCGTCTTCTCCTTCTTCTTGTCTTTCACCCTCCAGTGTTTCCCTTACTTCCTCCCTTGTATTCTTAGTCTTCACTTCTTCCTCTCTTCGCCATAGGCCTTCCCTACACACTTCACTCAATTTTTCTTCCTCATCATCCCATATCCACACATTCCCATTTATCCACATCCTGTCTTTCCCTATCCATACCGTGTTCCCTTTCACTCTTTCACTTCATGCTCTCTGTTTCATCATCCACTTTCTCCTTCTTTCATTCCACGTCATATCCTCCTCTACCCTTTCTTCCCTTCCCTTCAGGGCTTTTTTCTTTCTCAAGATATCAAATTTTTCTTCCTCATTTCTCACTTTCACCACATACATACGCGATTTACCTTCAATCTTCCTTCCCACTCCATTTACCTCTTCCACGTGCACTTTTGCTCCAATTTCACTCATTAACTTTTCCACTTCTTCTCTACCTGATTCACTATCCACTTTTATTCCTCTAACCACTAAATTCCTACTCCGTTTCGCCTTCTCTTCTACTTCCATTTTCCTTTCCAACTCTCTCAATCTTGATTTCATTCTCACATTTTCTAGGATAACGTTCTCATTCATTTCTCCATCTCTTACCCCCTCATTCCCTTTCTTCATATCCTCAGACTTACACTCTAGTTTCCTCACTCTTTCTGCCAACTTCTCCATATCTGATTTTCTCTTTTCCTCACTCATCCTTTGATTTTTCTCAATATCTTCCAACTTCTTCCAAACTTTATCTTTTTCTTGCCGCCACACCAGATCCCATTCTTCCCAATTCTCTCTAACTTTTCTCATTTTCTCCCAAACCTCCTCCCCTCGCTTTTGCATGCCATTCAGACTTCGGTTCGTTTCCTCTCTAAACCCTTTCATAAGATTTTCCAGGCTCTCTAAATCCACTTTCCCTTTTGCTTTATTCCTTTCCTATGGAGACTTTTTTTTAACTTTTTCCGTAACTTCTCATTTCCCTGCTCATACCCCTCTTCTTCCCTTGATCTTTTACTGTCTTCCGTCTTATCCCCCTCGTCACTTTTATCCGTAAACCCTCCCCCCTGCCTCCATTTATCAAAAAGTTGTCTCGATCCTAAACTGCTAGCTCTGGATCTGTTAAGCAGTTCCCGATTTGACGGCCTACCTCGAGGCCTCCTGTCAACTAGCCCCCCTTCCTTCTCTCCGCACCCGAAGTTTCCTGGCGTAGCATACTGGCCATCGCCATCATCGCTATCTTCGGCATCACCCTTACAACTTCCCGTTTCGCCGGTCTCAGTGAGATCATCAGCACCGGGTTTGTTTTCTACCTGCTGCTGCCCTCTAGCGGACCCCACTGGACTCCTCGTAACAGGCATGCTGGCCTATTTTACCGATCTGCTGTCCCCTATCTTCTCTCTCACTTTTCCGTCCCTGACAACTAACCTCCAAATTATCACTTTCAACTCTCCTCCTAACCCTTTTAACCTTACAAAACGGCCTCCCCGCACTTCCACACAACCCCTTCACTTCACTAACCTCCCTCACCACCTTTCGCCTCAATCACACCTCCACGCTCGTCGCCAAAACCAAAAAAGATAGCACAGAACAAACACGCGTACTTTACTATTCGGTACCGGAAACTGAAGCCGATTTAAATTTACTTAAAGTAATTTAAAAAGTTTAAATTTTGATTTTAGAAAAATTTGTCGAATCAATTTTTATGACAAATCAGATTTTTCTTTTTTTATAAAAATTTATATTTCTAGATTTTCCGAAGCTTTTACTTTGAAATATTCAATTTTTTCAGCTCGTACTTCTCGGTTATGTTCTTCAATTTTTCTTCGTATTGACGCAAACTCTTTTTGAGTCGTTTAATTTCCTGGGTGGGGTTACTCACAGATGTAGGTGGCAGATTTTCATTCGAAGTAAATCGTGAAGGCTGCGAGAATAAGGACTGAATGTAAAACTTTGAAAGAAGCCATATTAACAGGAAAGAGGTTACATGAGAATTCACTAATATTAATTGAAATTGACATTCCTCACAAAATTACCCAAAATCTATTTATTTGCAACGATTATGTACTGAATGCATGTAAAATTGTAAGTTAAACAATAGCAGGGATCACAGCGTTCGATTGTTATTTATACGGCAAAATCTGTTTTCGTTTTGACATCTTTTGAAATATTCTCTTTGAATTACTTCTTGAAAATAAAAAATTATTCTAAATTTTCTTCTAGAATTTCAAATTATTTGTAAAACTCTGTCAAAACTTCTAAATATCTTTTAACATCATTCTAATTTTTGCTCAAATTAAAAAAAAACCTGTAAAATGTTTAAAAAGCATTAAAATCTTTCAAAATCTATTTAAATATTCTCTCGGAATTTTTTTTTTTTCAAAATAAAAAATCATTTTCAAATTTCCTAGGAATGTTCATAAAATCTTTACAAATTTTTTATTATTTTCAAATCTTTTCAAAACTTTTAAATATCTCTTAACCCTTAAACTGCGCTGTGGGTGCCAAACACCCAGAACAACTTTGAGCTTATTTTTTTCTAAAAGTATACTGTTTCAAGAGTATCCCATTAAATTTGTAGGCCAAATATTAAAACTTACGCAATATATACATTTTTTTAATGAAAAAACTCATTTTTTCGATTTTTTTTAAATCCAGTTTTTACCAAATTATATCATTATAAAACCAACGAAATTAAAAAAAAACGTATAATTCTACATCCCATTAAAATTTCGTTAGAAAAGATTGAAATCCGGCTTAGTTATACAAGTTTAAATATCTGGGTGTCAAACACCCACGGTGTAGCTTACGTAATTATTTTGAGGTGTGCAGTTTAAGGGTTAAACTAACTCGATTGTTTCTAAATTAATAATTGTTGAATTATTATTTATTCTTCAAAATTTATTTTTAAATATTCTTTATTATTCTTGTAAAATTAATTTTTCAAAGTGAAAAAACATTTCAAATTTTCCCACGAATCTGAAGAAATTTTTTTTATTATCTCAAAACCTTTCAA